>JBCFYV010000674.1:0-67741 GCA_039000515.1 Timema cristinae
TCACTGCACTATATTAAGGCAAGTACTTTCTTTGATGTAGGATAGTTAATGAGGGACCCCTCAACGTATTCGTATTTCTATGTGGACTGGGTGTGCTGTTTAATATTTATTGTGGTATGTTCTGCTGCCATGTTCCAAGATGCCGAGGTGTGTAGTGCCACGCGCCTAACTTCTATGCAAACTGTTGTACACGCATGATTGAATAGCTCTGTATATAAATCTTGCATCATTATTTAAATATTTAACATTACACAGTAATCAATTTATATTTTATAGATTTTATAATACTATAATATAAAAATAAGTAATAATATTATTAATACTTATTATTGGCCTGATATGAGGGACTGAGTTTAAGTGTTTTAGCTTGGAAGGAATGCGCCTCTGTTAAAATTGAGAGAGGAGGGGAAAAACCCATATTGGAATTTCCAGTTATCAAACTACATCCCAATTTCATCCTACAGAGATTCAAACACTAAAAAATCCCTGTTAGTGGCATCTAAATCAAATGAAAAAAGGGAAATATATATCTCATTGGCCCACCGTTTTCGAATCATTAGCTATTGTGGCAAAATGTCTAATATGAAATACTCACCTTTTAAACGGTAAGTTAAAAACGTTGCCAATATAATTTGTTTGGTAGAAAGATTTTATTTTGTGTACGTTTTTTCACATAAGAAATAATAAAGTAAAAAATTGAACAACCGTATTTGAATGGTTAAATTATCATGCAACATGTCCTTAGCGTGAAAACTCAATCATAAAAATTTATGTATCACACAAAATTAGATACTAAGAGACAAATTATTTCTCTTTTGGAAACCAACCACAAAAAGAGCTGAAAGATATTTAATATCACAAAAAAATTAATAGTAAATTATGGAGTAAAAAATTTAATAGCTAACTAGCAAGTTTTGGTTCCAAGGTCGGGTTGTGAAACACTAATTTCAACAGTGTTAAAAACTACTCAAACAAAAAGCAAAAACTAAAAATGGTGGATTTTGGCACAGGATTAGAGTTTCTTTTTTTTTTATTTATATATTTTTAAATCCCCAACAGCCTAGGCCATCTTCTGGACTATTTTGTTACAATGTAGTGGATGCTTACAGTACACATGAAGTTTAGTTATATAGGTACAATTAATTTTTCAAAAGAAAAATTTTTTACAAGATAAATACATAGTAAAAAGATTTATGCCCAAGATATAAAAATTACACAGGCAGCTAATGTAAAAAAGAAAATCATTCAAACAAATCAATGTATATCAAGAGAAATATATTAACATGAAAATCATTGTAAAATAAAGGTTGATGGTTTTATTAATACACATTTTATAGACTAAATGAAGAAGACGGGCAAAGTGATTAACCTACTAATTATATTACAAAAGGGAAATTAAAGTTAGTTATTAGTGATATTTTTTTTCAAAGGATTTTTTTATTGATATCTGTTTCTTGGAAATGAATATGCAGTTGGTATCGGTTTTAAAAAAAGTTTAATTTATTTATTTTTTATTTAATTTATCTCCAAACGTAGAATGACTTATAATAACAGAAAAAACCTTATCTACTCAGCATAGCTATATACAATTTATATTAGAAACATAACCTTCAACAATTTTCACAGTTAATATCAATAAGACTTATTACCTGTCGTGATTTCAGTCAGGTAAGTTTTGGTAATTTAATCTAAGGGTCCGGAACATTTATTTTGTTGGATAAAAATTGGTAGGGTGATTATGGTTAATGACACTATATTGTAGAAAATATCTTTGCATTAATCAGAATTTAAATTTAATGGTACAAATACTCTTTAACAAAAGCCTTTAACCATTTAATTTATCTCCAAACGAAAAAATTAGAGGAACCATCCAATGGAGCAGTAAGACGAAAACAATATGTGAAAAACTTTAGAACATACAATCGGAACTGAGCACAAATTTTTAGTGCCAGATAGAATACCATGCAATAAAGATTGAAGCTGATGAAAACAAGTTTAAGACCTTTTGGCAGACTTAATGCTTCTAGTAAGGAAGATGAATATGACTCATTTGAGATATTAAGAAGTTTATTACTTTGTATATTAAATAAAACTGTGGTTCTTTTTTTTTTTTTTGGTCTGATCTACTGAGTTAACCAGTATTGGATTTTAGAAAGTAAAACGTCTTTAGTATAATTGTAATGCAATGAACATCAGTAGTGGTTGAAATGAGAGTTTTGGGCCACTTTCTCCATAAGACTAGCATTGATCCTCCACATTACGAAGTTGAGTCACTTTCTCCCACATTGTTTCTCTTAACTGGGAAGTGTGTCAAGTAGCGGATCAGGAAATATAAATTTTGTGTGTTTGACATTTCTTTCAAGTTTTACCTTACTATTGAGGTGGGTTTATTAATATCCCATGCAAATAATACTAAAATTCTCAAAGTGAGTCAGTGGCGGATCGGGGAAAAATTAATTTGGTGTGTTAACAATTTTTCGAGTTTTTGTAATGATCCTCCCCACTGCATTGAACATCATCTTTGTTACTGGAAAGGATACGGCAGTTCTTTTAA
Source organism: Timema cristinae (assembly GCA_039000515.1). Classification (NCBI taxonomy): domain Eukaryota; kingdom Metazoa; phylum Arthropoda; class Insecta; order Phasmatodea; family Timematidae; genus Timema; species Timema cristinae. The sequence continues at coordinate 2,555 of JBCFYV010000674.1, forward strand.
CAGCTGAGTGCCTGCGTCGGACAAAAAACAAATATGAAATCAGTTTTATTAGCACAGCTTCGGATTCGAGAGCCGATTATTACTAAAATAATACACTCTCTTACTATACAACAAAGTTGGCACAGTCCATATGGCTAGATCAGACCGTGGGAGGGGGGACTAGCCGAATTATCCTATCCTGTAGATTTGAAACTCTCGAAGATAACATTTTATCCAAGGACAAAAAATTTACGGTGAACGTCGTAGTGACCCAAGTGGGCCGTTTTCATTTCCTCAACAAGATTTTTCGTCCTTAAATAGATTTATAATAAAATTAAGAGCTCGAAAGTGATTAAGGCGATCTAGAGGTTCTAATAGCTGAATTTCAATGGTACATTCTTCGCGATTAAACAATTTTTAACAGATATTAAAAAACAAAAGTGTGCATAAGCACCCGACAAGTCACCCATATTTACACGATTCAAAAACACAATTTCATTTACGGTGGCGAAAAAAAAATTAGAATAAAATTTCCAGTTCGTCTCTATGTTGTCATCGGAGACTTAAATACGACCATTCGAAACAGACTACCCAACATAGAGTCGCTCAAATGCAGTTATTAAACATATAAAGGATATAATGAGCGATGATATTAAGGGGGTATTATTTCAACCTAATTGTAAACTACCCGGCCCTAGTTCAACCGAAACATTGCCTGACTTTGTGTACACAGACATTATAGGACCACAGTTGCTAGGTGACTTATATGTGAGATGGATTAGAACCATACATTTCCCCTCTGCCATTGCACATCACGTGTTCTTTCCTATATTCTATTTTCCCGTCGAGAAATGTAAATTTGACTCTATAAGTATAGACTTATATACAAAGTTTGGCGAACGAGTGAATTTTCAATTGAGTCCCATGCCCACCGTAGTGGTTTTACATTTTATAGAAGAAGCTAGATAAATAGATACGGGGAAAGTAATTTAGTTAGTCTTAACAATGGAGGAGAGATTGAAAACATCGGTCCCGTCCATCATGCAAGCTATAAAAATGCAATTTGGCCGATGCCTCGATCGTTCTTGGGTGGACTATCTCGATTTGTCAAACCGTTGTTTTGTGAAGGGGGCAAAAGCGGTGGGAAAAAAGGTGTTACAAACAGTTCGAACATTCTGGCCGATATAGCCACACGGAAACTGACCAAATAATCGGTGATATAGTTAAAAATCGCGTCACTCAGGCGGTCAAGGGAAGTGGATTAAAAAGGGTAAAAAAAGCGTAAACGACTTCATTCAAAGGTGGCGCTAGAGCAAGATGGAACAAAGAAGCTAAAAAAATGTTTGAACTAATTATGGAGTGTACGAAAACATAACTCGATCTTTTAGACGAAAAATGCATTCAAACGGTAATTAAAAAAATAAAGTGGTCGAATACAAGCCCATCACTTCCGTGGACAACGAGGCTCAGTTAGAGTTTTTCTGGCCCAGAGAAAGCTAGTACTTTCACGACCTCTCTTCAATTAAATTATATCTTCGTATTCAACTGGTGAAATGAAGACGAGAAACAGGTCGCGGCTGACAATAAAATCGGATGCGTCAACAACTTGATACAATCTTTATTTAGTCAAATCACTATTTATCTCAACGAAACAACTATTATAACCTCGATAGACAACTATACGTACAGGATTAACTTAGAGACTCTAATTAATTACGGTAAAGACGCCTCAGACACACCTCACCTCTAAATCGTTGTCGACCCGCCCGATCCTATCCCATATTTTGACTATCATTGTTATTTGACGATCTTTGTATTTTTATGCATAGCAATACTAAATTGTGAAAAAAATGTGTATTTGTGATTATGATAATAATAATAATAATAATAATAATAATAATAATAATAATAAAATGTAAAAATATGTATTTATTTTAAATTATTATGATGTATTTCCCTCTTATTTAAATGTTATATTTGTAGTATGAGCCATATAACGACTTTAAAAATTATTATTTTCCCACATTATAGAATATATCTAAATATGACGCCATTAATAAAACTTGATAAGTAGTGATGTTTAATTCTCACCTCACAACTAGGGATAGAATAAAACATTAGAGAATATTATAATTCATTCAATTAGAACACGCCACACTGTTGTGAAGTCACTGAACTACGTCACATAATACATTATTTAAATATCTCTAACATAGTTAACCCTACTCCACGCCTGAAACGTCATGCTCTTTTGACGTCACAGAATATTCATTCAAAACTAAATTTATTCGTGTAATTCTCTTGTGACATCATGTCTTAGTATATTTTAGTTACACCATCCCCTCATACGTCATATTTAGAGTTGTTAGCGCACTGCCAGAAAATGAACATGGCCCTTTTCCTTACATTACTTCCATTGGTAAACACATTTTTCTTATTTTGTAGTGGCCGTATCCAATAGTGTGACATCCATTATCTGAAATATTATGTTTATATTCTCCAGTTGAAATTGCAAGTTTATTCAAGGAGATAATGTACAATTGATGATTCTCACTTCTTATCATGGACATATTGGCCTATGTAAGATGCCCTGCTTTTAACACTTTTTATAATGTGCATGTTTAATTTTCTATTCGAGAGCTGTTTTTGACACACATTTATTTTCTTTTTCTCTCAAGACTACTTTTGAATGTAGTAAAAACTTCGTAGAAATCCCACAAACTCTCGAATACATTTTCCATTCATCTCATCATTCATTTTACCCATGGCTTTTTTATTGCACGTGCTGTGTAAAAAATATGTTTATGGATAGTCTTAAGTGTCGAATCGGTCTATATTATCAAACATATTCACATACACATAATGTTTTTAGCTCGTATTAGAGGGAGTCTGTGTCTGTGAATAAGAGGTTTGAATTTTTTCCGTATTTCCTTTTAACGTAATTATAATTAAAGTTATACATGATAACCTTGCTTATATCTAATATTGCAAAACCTGCATGGATAGGTTTATTCAAACGTAGGCTTATTCTTCTCATGTGAACCGCAACTAACTCTTACGTGAAGTTCATACAAGCAATAACTGCTGATGAAGCAACACTCTTCTTCAGCCTTTTCCATTATTTAGTAATTTAACATTTACACAATGTCTTTGATTTTCCATCGAATTCCAAATACTGCCATTTTTATATATTTGAAATGGTCCTTTTCAACACCATTTACTGCATTTTGTCGTTGGGAAGTATTAGAATCAATATATGGCTTCAACCAAGCACCCTGATTGAAAGTTAGTAATCGTTGTGTCTTTTGAAGCTTCATACACAAAGACACCTGCAATTTTAAATTACGGTAGTGTACAACATAAATTTGTTTACGTTTTAAGTTGGGCATTAGCCTTTATGTTTACCCACTGGTTGGAGAGTTCAGCTTGGATTGTATATACTTAGAGAGTGGGGATAACATCTCAGGAGTATCTATGAGTTTTTCAGGATTAAGTGGATAGTCACTGTGCTCGTCATGAATTTCTTCCGGGTACTCTAGATCTACTTCAAATATATAGCCCACAGGGCTGTCATCAGCAGCTGAAATTATATTGAGCTCTTCTATTTCAGCCTTGGTCAACCACCTAAATTTACTCTGAGGAGGGAAATCAGACATAACAGTCCCGTATAAATTATTACAATACCAGTGTGTGATATACTTAACCTCCCTTTCAGGGTTAAAATTCATCATATCAAAATTATTTTCTTCGGAATGTCTATTAGAATTTAATGACACCCCACCACATATCCCCTTTTCAATGAATAAATGCATTTCAATGTAGTTAATAGCTCTAACTCAACCTTGATCATGTTTAAAAATGCCACTCATGCTAGTCCAAAGCTTGTGCAAAAATGTAGACAGTCTAATTTATATTACTCAAAATATAAAGAGCGAAAGTATTCGAAGACACCTGCTAAATGTAGAACAGCACTTAAAACGTATACACTTTGATAATCTTCCATAGTATTAATTTCAAAGTTTTCCCACAAAGTTTTATCATGAGTGTAGTCAATTTATGAAATATTTTATTGGTGCAATCTGATTATAGAATGCGTATATTGGCGATAATTGACTATCTTTCAGTTTAATGCTGCAATCCATGTAGTCGTAAGAGAACACAACTTTTAGTAGCAGAAGGTCTACTTTATCAAAAGTGATATTTTCCTGGAATATTTTAAATTGAGTTTTCCCAACATGCAACAAATTTTCAACCAATTTTTCAAGAGATGTGCTTATAAATTGTAAAGATTCAATAAATTGTGAATATCCAAGATTTAATGAGATATACTTCTCCATATTGTTTGGAATACATGATATTATTTTTTCTGTAAGCCGCCCAGTATTCTGCATGATGATATTGGCTTCATAATTTTTAAATAGTGTAATATTACTTGTATTCTCTTGGGTTGTATGAAACTGAATATTGCACTTACTATGAGATACACCCCTATAAGCCCCACTGAGATGACAGTGTTCACGGACGCTGTCTTGACCCAACTCCTCCTTGCTGATACTACATACGCTAGCCAAAATAAATTAATTTTCTTGTTCAGGGCTGATGCGTATAGGGACAAACATTTTTCTTCATCCCAATGATCATGGTTTCTTATTCAACAATTTTATGAAGAAAGGTATCCAAAACATTTTCACCACTTTGGACAACAGGGGGTTTCACACATTTACCTTTTGAATCGACTACTATATATGTTAATCCTGATGGCGTATGCTTCACCATTTTTGTAGTTGATGAATGATCGAGGTTAGGCGCACACCCTGATATGTTAATATTAAAACAATCCAAATCTCATAGGTCACATACGGGATTTTAGCATATGTTTATAAGTCAAAAATTTCAATATTTTATCCTCTTCCTCGGGCATCTGTATCTTCTGAGCATCGAAATCAGAACACCGCTCACTATGCTCATCCCTGAGATTTTCCTTAGAAAATCTATGCAAACAATATTTGCAATAGTATGATTCACCATCTTGTCTGGTCAGTGAGCTTAGCAATCTGCTGACGTTCTAATAAGACAATAATGTCCCCTATCCATATTTGAAAGAAACAACAAATCCGCGTAATTTCACGACAAACCTTAATTATTCTTAAAAGGAATATTCCCCCTTGGTAGCCATATACATTAATAGATAAAAATTTTTTTTCAAACTTAGCTATTTGCGGTATTTGCACAGTATATTCAATACCATCCATATTTAGTTTACCTTCCAGTGATATATACTTACTCATTCGAGTAGCGTGCTCTTCAGCTGGGTATATAAATGCTAGCACAAACCAAAGTAAACATTTTTTCAGCATTTCTTATAATAATTAGGGTAAGACTATTTTTCATCTCTTATGGTAATGGGATATAGCTGGAAGCAGCCACAGGAATAAAATTAGCTAGTTTAAGTTCTAAGTATTTCACACGGTCCTCAGACCAACGACTTCCCTTGTGGTGGAAAGAAGAAGCTACTTCAATCATGTAAGTGCATGCACCCTCAATCTGCGATTTAATGTGTCAGGACTTAGAGTGACCATACACTTACCACGAAAGTAAGGAGCGATTGTTTCCTCCCCCTCCCAATCAACACGAGAGTACTTTACACAGGCAGAAGTATACCATTTTAGATTACCCATTACACTAAGTTGCTGGACATGCTTCCAACTTCCTTTTAATTTCGTTAAGAAAGACTAAAAATAGCGAGTCTTACGATCTTGATGATTTTGACCGTTCCATTAAAAGCTTTTTTAAAAATTACAGGGCCGTCACCTTCATCGACATCGAGATTCTCAATAGATTCCTTCTTTCTTGAATTTGAAACGCTGGCAACATTCCACAGTGGTGTTGCTCCTGTTGCAGTACAGTTCTTTAGATTGTGTCGTAATAGATTATCCCGCCGTTAAAATATTTTACTGCTTTTATCACAATCGAATGACTTCACCTCCCGACCAGATGAGGAAACATGTCGCTGTACGCTTTCACTCCGATTAAAAACTTGTACACCTCAGTGTTGTAAACGTATATGACGTGGCATGTTGTTAGACTTGGTAAAATATTATAACAGTTCTTATTAGGGATGTTCGATTTTAAATCGATCTTTTTGAAAATCGATTCTTTGTCCTCGATTAATCGATTTTTAAGATCGATTCAAAGGCCTCGATTTGATTCACGTATCGATTCTTTTTCTAGCAATTTCAAAAAGATCGATTCGAAAGATCGAAAGAAACCAAAACTTCGAATCGATACAGGGAAATTTAATTTTGTTGGCTATAGAAAAAAAAAATTTGGCTATTAGTACTAGGAAAATTTTGAAACCAAGTCTTGCAATCTTGGGCTTCTTATTAGTTATTATTTGTCTTTAGTTAGTAAAGTGAAGAGAATAATCCACTTATCTGCTATCCACTATCCCCTTAATCCTGAAAAACTCATAGATACGCCTGAGATGTTATCCCCACTCTCTAAGTATATACAATCCAAGCTGAGCTCTCCAACCAGTGGGTAAACATAAAGGCTAATGCCCAACTTAAAACGTAAACAAATTTATGTTGTACACTACCGTAATTTAAAATTGCAGGTTTCTTTGTGTATGAAGCTTCAAAAGACACAACGATTACTAACTTTCAATCAGGGTGCTTGGTTGAAGCCATATATTGATTATAATACTTCCCAACGACAAAATGCAGAAAATGGGTTTGAAAAGGACCTTTTCAAATTCATAAAAAAATGCAGTATTCAGGAAGTCGATGGAGAATCAAAGAAATCATATAAATGTTAAATTACTAAATAATGGAAAAAGGCTGAAGAAGATTGTTGCATCACCAGCAGTTATTGCTTGTATGAACTTCACGTAAGAGTTAGTTGGGGTTCACATGAGAAAAATAAGCCTATTTTTGAATAAACCTATCCATGCAGGCCTTTCAAACTTATATAAAAGCAAGGTTATCATGTATAACTTTCACTATAATTATGTTAATAGTAAAATGGACCAAATGCAAAGCTCTTATTCACAGACACAGACTCCCTCTAATACGAGCTGAAAACATTATGTGTATGTGAATATGTTTGAGAATATAGACCGATTTGACACTTAAGACTACCCAGAAACATATTTTTTACACAAAGCCTGCAATAAAAAAGTCATGTGAAAAATGAAGGATGAGATGAATGGAGAGTGTATTTAAGAGTTTGTCGGACTTCATTCGAAGCTTTACTCCATACAAAAGGAGAGTCTTGATGAGAAAAAAGATAATTGTGTGTCAAAAACAGCTCTCTAAAAGAAAATTAAACATGCCAATTATAAAAAATGTTTAAAGCATGGGATCTTACTTACATTACGCCAATATGTCCATGATAAGAAGCGAGAAACGTCAATTGTACAGGATCTCCTTGAATAAACTTGCACTTTCACCCGGATATGACAAACGCTATATTTTAGCAATGGGATTTAACATTCTAGCATATGGTCTCTACATAATAATACAAACGTGTTCACCAATGTAGACATAAAAAATTCACCTTTTACGTTCTGTACGTAAATATATTGAAAACGAAGTTTATGTATTAACCTCTGTAATACATATTTTATTACGTTTAAAGCTCGAGTGCTTGTGAATATCATAACCTGATTTCATCAGGGGAAACAGCAGGGCTTTATAAAAACTAAATAGTTTCGTCAAAATTAGTTATAGCTGGGAGGTGATGTTTCTCGATTCCTCGCAATGCCTCCTAGAAAATGTTTTGATAAATGTCTAAACGAGTAACAACCAAAACGTAGTAAATTTATAATAAATTGTTAGTGATTTAAAAAAGTTTTATCAAATCAATGGTGTAACTATTTTATAAACCCCCTGGCTTGCGCCCTAGTTCCGCCTCCTCCCCTCCTCAAATATTTTTTGTCCTGATCCGCCACTGATTAATGCTATTATTATGAGATAAAGTGACCAGACTGCTCTATGAGAAGGACCAATGTGGGAGAAAGTGACCCAACTCCACAATGAGGAGGATCGATGTTAAAACCTCCAAAATAATATTCTCCGATCTGCCACTGATCAATGCTATTCTTATGATAGAGAGTGACCCACTAGCTCTATGGGAAGGATCAATGTGGGAGAAAGTGACCCAACATCGCAGTGAAGAGGATCAATGTTAAAATTCGAAAGAATTGTTAGCCCCCTAAACTAATGTTTCCCTATCTGCCACTGACTCTCTTTGAGAAGTATTATTACTATCCATATTGGTGAACGCTACCCGCCTCAATATTAAGGAGAGCCCAAGATAAAATTTGATAGAATTAATGTCAACCACCCAAAATAATATTTCCTGATCCGCCACTGATCAATGCTATTTTTATGGGCGAAGGTGACCCACTTTCCCTGTGAATACGAACAATGTGAGAGAAAGTGTCCAAATTCCGCAGTGAGGAGGATCAATGATACATCTCAAAAGAATATGGTCTACCCCCAAAATAGTATTTCCCGATCTGCCACTCATTCAATTTGAGAATTATTAGTATTATTCGCATTGTAGATAGTAACCACCTTAATAGTAAGGAGGGTGCAAGATAAAACTTGAAAGAAATTTCAAATACCCAAAATAATATTTCTTGATCCGCCACTGATCAATTTTATTCTTATGGGAAAAAGTTACCCAACTTTGTAATGTGGAGGATCAATGTTATTCTTATGAGAGAAAGTGATACACCTGATCCAATGAGGTGGATCAATATTAACATTATGGGAGAAAGTGGCCCGAAACTCTCATTTCAACCACTACTAACATGTAAATCACCGATCAAGGTTACTACTTATCTCTATCTAAAACTAATTGAGGCACTTGAATGAGTAAAGTAAATCTTTCTTGTATATATATTCAGACTGGACGATAGATTAACTGTTGTTAGAACGGTTTTATTGAGTTATTTGTTCACTAATTAACCCCCCCCCCCCCCCCCCCCCCATCAACTTTTCGGATTTATTTTTTGCGTTCACTTGATTTTTATTACCTTTAAGGATCAAATATTATTCTTCCTACTGTTTGATGACTGTTTCTTTTTTCATGGTTGCCTAAAATATTAATGCATACACATATTTATCTCTGCATACCCCAAATAGTTAAGGTGAAATATATATATTTGTTCCATATTTGAAATAAGTTGTGCCCAATAATGAATAGGCTAATATATAATTTAACAAAGGTTTAAAAATCGATCATGTATTTGTAGCCGTAGTCAAGCTATCTGGGTATTTTTGATAGCTATATATCTTTTCCAGTGGCGAATTCTGATCTCAGAATCGTGAGGGAATAATGAAACGGGGTTACGGGGGTTTCTCACCCGGAAAATTTTGAAATTTTATATTTAACAATTTGACATTTTATGTATGTTTGTAGTTAAATTTTGAAAGTAGCCACGTTGTAATCGCAGGGTTAGAAGGTTGTAAAACGCCCAGGATACGGAGATTTCAAAGTATAATTAAAATCCGTATGCTTTCTTTCTCTAAAAGAATGCATTAAACAACTATCAATAAGCATATTTCACTCTTATAGATAAAATACAAATGGTGGGATGAACCTATTAGTTTAGAAACTAAAACAAATGAAACGCAATGCATGACATAGTCGCATAACGTGGTACGCCTAGACCACAGAGAAGGAAAGAACAAAGCCACAGCCGCTAGGTTAAACATGTTGCACTCCTTTTCGAGGCTTTATGCCTTCAACGTTGGATTTCTAGGTGCGATCCCTAGTGACTATAACGCAATCAAGTGAGCATTTTTAAACGACTCACTTTAAACTCAAATGTACTAGAAGGCAGATACAAAATATGAGGTCTTAAGAGTTAACCTGTCGTCTGGTGGTCACTGAGCAAGCTTCAGGTAGCACCCTCCCCCGTCTCTAACCCCGGCCACCCTCGTCGCTAAGTACCCTAATCCTGCCACACAAATAAGTTTACTCTGACTGCACATTACAAAGAAAACTTGAAATACGATTGACCTTTTTTTAACTATGGAACTGGCTGTCAACTGCAATGTTATGGAGCACTGAGAATAATTGCAGACGTATAGAAATACCAATTTATTAAAGAAGTGGTTAGATATTTTTTAATATTGTTTTCACAAAAATGAGGATGAAATTTCTGACCAATTAAATAGTTTGAATTTTATAATAAAGTGTGTTTTAAATGTGTGATATCTTATATATAACAGTATAAAACAATCCCAGAAATTGTAAACCTATCAAACCATGACTATTTGATAGAGGAAGCCTGGATACCATACCGCGTGGCCACCAATGCAGGTCTATAATATCTATTTGATGCAATGTATGTAAAATCATTAGTGTATACTTGAAATAATTTAAAACTGGTATTTTACCGCTGTAAATTAAAATTCCCACACCCAAGTAATTAAAGTTAAAACAAAAATATAGGATAGTTTTAAATAGTTCTAAGGGTTTTTGTTATTTAAAATTACGTAGTAAACACTAGAGTTAAATTATTGTATTTTGTGTGAATACATGGAAGCAGGCCGGATGGTAATATAAAGATAATGCAAACAAACGGGCTGTTCAGCTATGTCTCGCGGGCCGTTTGTTTGTGAATATTGTCTTATCATTCGACCTTGAAAGGGGATTCTGTCTGTTAATAAAAGTTAAATTAGGTCCAAATTTTAATTAATCATATAGTATCCATACGTATAGATAAAATTATGTACAGTTTATTGAAGCAATTATTCAACATATTATATACTCTACACTATATTTATCTTAAGAGTTAGCAAGCTTTCTTTTATGAATTACTAACAATCGCGCACGGCGTCGTCTGTGACCCCCTATGGTATAAGAATTATATAGGCACGCACCTCCCCCCCCCCCCTTATGGAGACCGTATCTCTGGAACGTAATTCTAAAATAGATAAAAAATATTTTCATCAAAAATTTGTTTAAAATAGCATAATTAAAAAGTTAATTGAAAATTTAACAATCCTGCTTCGAGGTGCAATCGGAACCCCTTCCGTCCACCTATGTTAAAAGTTTCAGATCTCTGTGTGCCATAGATTTGGCTGGACATCGCACATAGACAGACACTTCCTTTTATTACTATAGACCAGTGGTTCCCTACCTGGGGGCGATCGCCCCCAAGTGGGCGATTTGGCTTATCAGGGGGGCAATAAATAAGTGTGGGGTGATTTGAGGGCGATGAGTATTCAAAGGGGGGGAAATTAAAATAGTACTGTACAGTAGAAGTTGCCGGGTAGCACGAGTCACTGGCTATTTTCAGCCGGCGAGTTCACTGCACTCACCCCTCTTCGGTGTCCCCACCTGTTGTTGCTCAGCGCGGCCGACTGGTGACTCAACCCCTTCCCCCTCCTGCCATCACAACACACTTGCCATTGACCTACATTCGTCTTCAGTCTTCACTAGCCTTTGTGTGCCTCACCATCAGTTTTTGTGCGTTTGTTTTGAAGTGTAGAAGTTCATGCACAATGGATTCAAAAAAGAAGAAGTGTCGTCAATACTCAGCTGAGTATTTAAAATTCGGTTTTATCGCATCACCGCAAAATGTGCAGTTTCCACATTGTCTTTTGTGTGATAAAACATTTACTAGTGATGAAGCCATGAAGCCTTCGTGAATGAAAGCTCATTTATCAAGAGTACACAGTGATAGAGTGAGTAAAGAACTTAGTTATTTTCAACACCTCAAAACTAAAGCTGATACACGGCCTAGTGTGAGTGAATTATTTAAAAAACGAGTAACTGATCTTGACAAAGGTCTTCTTGCTTCTCACGAGGTGTCTTTATTGATCGCTAAATGTCGTAAATCTCACACAATTGTTAAAACTCTTGTTTTACAGGCTACCAAAAAAAAAATTGTTGAAATCATGCTAGGATAATAAGATAAGTCAATCGGTTCCTTTGAGCAATAATACTGTTTCCAGGCGAATTGACAAATTGACCACGGACGTTGAATCCAAACTCACCAATTAATTGAAAAAAGTAAATTTGCATTGCAGATAGATGAATAAACTGTGATTGATAACAAATCAATTTTATTAGCTTATGTGAGGTTTATCAATGAACAAAAGGAAATTACCGAGGAAATGTTGTTTGCTAGAACTTTGATCACTGATACAAAGGGATCATCGATTTTTAAAGTAGTGCAAGATAATTTTGAGGAAAAAGATATTCCCCCAACAAATAGAGCACTTGAGCAACAGACATGGCTCCTGCCATGTCAGGTCGTCATGCTGGGTTTCCAGCCCACCTTAATAAAGAAGTGCCAGAGGTCTTCACTATTCATTGTGTCATTCATCGTCAACACTTCGCTTCGAAAAAATTGAGTGGTGTCCTGCATGAAACCCTACAACTTGTTATTACTAGTGTCAACAAGATCAAAGCTAATTCCCTCAATTACCGTCTGTTCCGACAGCTTTGCCATAAAAATGATGAAGAATTCGAACGCTTGCTTCTACATAAGGCCGTGAGGTGGCTTTCCAAAGGAAACTGTTTGCGACGTTTCTTCGAATTATTTGACACGGTTACCGAGTTTATCGACACGTCTGATCCTGTTTAAAGTGAGAATTTGAAGCAACGCAAGTTGGAACTTGCGTACCTTACAGATATTGTTGAAAAAATGAACCAAGTCAATATAAGGCTTCAAGGAAACAATATGAACCTTATCAAGGCCAAAGGAATTATTTCATCATTCATCGCCAAGATTGATATTCACAAGGTAAATATTGGCCGTAAAGAGCTGATTCAGTTTCCGACCCTTAAAAAGTGTTCAGTGTCAGCTAACGGCACTCCTGAACTCCCAGAAGACCAAATCCTAATTTTTACTGATCACCTTGACCAGTTAAAAACTGACATGGAATCAAGATTTGAAGGTATTGACCAAGTTACAAATTCCGGATTGGATTCTAGATCCATTCTCGTTTGAAGCTGTAGCTAAGCTTGATAACTCTTTGCAGACATAGTTTCTAGATCTGAAGTATGACTGTGAGGCGAAAATCATTTTCAGGCAGAGCGGTTACAAGAGTTAGTCTGGGTGAAGCTTATGGACACTTATCCACAACTGTGGGGAAAAACTGAACCACTTCTCATCTCGTTCCCGTCAACATATTTAGTTGAAAAAGGATTTATTTCTGTTGTCCAGATCTTCACAAAACAAAGAAATAAGTTGGACATTTGCCCCAAAGGAGACTTGCGCCTGAACTTGACGAACATAAAGCCGGATATTCAAGCTTTAACTGTAATCCACAGAGCACAAGGTAGCCATTGAAAAGGTAAAATAAAACAATAACAAAGTTTTCAAATTTTCATTTATTTTTTCAAATTTCAACTGTCAACTTTCTTAATTTTTCCAGATTCAAATTTCAAAATGAAAATATGTACTCCTGTTTTTTAAATGTACGTCAATGATCTTAGTTAATTATTTCACTTCTTTGTTCTTAAAACAAATCTGTAAAAAATTTACATTTTAATTTTTTTCTATTTTATTTAAGAGTGACCGGATAAAACTGCTTTGGTTGTTTTTATATACGGTAATAAAATAGTTTAAAATAATAAAACTTGTTTATTATTTACACTTTACTTTAAATTAAAATTAGGCATACAATGAAAATGAAAAGGGGGCGATAGGTGTTAGTCAACCTCCAGAAAAGGGAGATGGGCCACAAAAGGTTGGGAATCACTGCTATAGACTATGATGTATCATTGTGGCTTATAAAATAAGGCTATAAGCTAGGCTAGTCCATTAATGCATTGATGTCAACTTTCAGGGTAAACCGATTGTAAGATATATACATATTTTTATACGTGAGATACAAAATAAATAGGTATCTCAAAATGCTCTTTTATGTACTATTTAACATATTTTGTTATTAAATGAATGGTTTTTAATTAGGAACTAACTAGTATGAAACTATAAACACATAATTTTAACGTTTTTTATCATCACAAATTAAGATTAGATACTTATTGGTTTTACCGTTCGATCTTTTAAATATGTTGCTGGCTATCTTGCATACAAGATAGAAAGGAAATGTCACTGTAAACTCTGCATGAATACATTAACAAAGTGTGATGCCACTATGGAGTCATGACATGATTATCTAATTTTTTTGTCGGTGACCTGGTGGTCTAGGGGTAAGGTGTCAGACTTCTGTTGTGGCGGCCGGGGTTCAATCCTTGTCCCGGCACAGATTTATCTGATTTTCAAACCCTTCCTTCACCTCTGACAAGACATCTTGTGAATGTGGGGAATGCCAGGCCGCCACCGTGGTTCGGATTCCACGTTAAACTGTAGGTCCTTCATTTCATCTCACAATCACCCTACAATTACACATTAGCGTAAGTGCGTATAACCCGAACGGGTAGTAAGACCCGGTGCTAATAATAATAATAATAATAATAATAATAATAATAATAATAATAATAATAATAATCTAATTTTTCATAGAGCATGAAGACTTAAAGAATCCCAAATCTCCTACAGATACGTTCACACACATATCCTAGTAACATTTATTGAGCAATTTCCTTATGTGAAACACAAGGAAGATATTGTACATATAATGTTAGGGAAAGGCATTGAAGAAAATAAGGATAATATAAGTAGCTAGTATGGCGTATGGGAACCCCGCTTCCGCCAACGGGTCAAAACACCCACATCCTGTTTGACTGACCTGCTTTCCACATCTTTACCGCTATTCCCCCCACCCCTGACCTACTTTCCTCTGATTGGTTGCTATAAATATCCTCCTTCCCAAACCAATTTTGACCTGCTTTCCACATCCGCCTCCCCCCTCGACTACCAACCCTGGACATGTTGGTTCTTTATGATTGTTAATAGATATTGAGGTCATTGCCCCGGGAGACGGGGTTTTTCCCTGGCGCCAGTATGTCGGGCAGACAAGACAAGAATAGATATTGAGGTCATTGCCCCGGGCAACGGGGGGTTTTCCCTGGCGTCAGTTTGACGGAGGGCTCGGCACGAAGCTTGCGCTATGGCTGACAAGCCTAGAATGAACATCGGCTCTTCTGTCACAAGGCTCTGTCCCGGAACAAGCAGCATGAACCTTGCGCTATGGTGCTTTGTGGTAGAGTGTGGTAATTTGTTCCAGAGACCCCCTCCTCCTTCGCCACCCTGACGCCATGTTTGAGTAACCTACTTTCCTCTGATTGGTTGCTATAAATATCCTCCTTCCCCCACCAATTTTGACCTGCTTTTCACATCCGCCTCCCCCCTCGACTACCAACCCTGACGTGTTATGTCACAACTCTAGCTGACACATGCACAATCAGGGGCCTCGGAATCCACAGTTAGGGGCCACTACCCCCGTCACAAGTCTACTAAAATTGGTTGTTTGGTAGCGTCTGTCGAAATGCCTGGAAATGTACATCCACCCGCAGCTCTCGGACCGGACAACCTGGGTTTTTTTCCTATGCCGTAATCATTGCGTGTTATGTCGCAACTCTAGCATCTCTAATTATGCACAATCAGGGCCTCGGAATCCACAGTTAGGGGCCACTACCCCCGTCACAAGTCTACTAAAATTGGTTGTTTGGTAGCGTCTGTCGAAATGCCTGGAAATGTACCTCCACCCGCAGCTCTCGGACCGGACAACCTGGGTTTTTTCCTATGCCGTAATCATTACGTGCTATGTCACAACTCTAGCTGACACATACACAATCAGGAGCCCCGGAATCCACAGTTAGGGGCCACTACCCCCGTCACAAGTCTACTAAAATTGGTTGTTTGGTAGCGTCTGTCGAAATGCCTGGAAATGTACCTCCACCCGCAGCTCTCAGACCGGACAACCTGGGTTTTTTTCCTATGCCGTAATCATTGCGTGTTATGTCACAACTCTAGCTGACACATGCACAATCAGGGGCCTCGGAATCCACAGTTAGGGGCCTCTATCCCCCGTTACAACTCTACTAAAATTGGTTGTTTGGTAGCGTCTGTCGAAATGCCTGGAAATGTTCCTCCACCCGCAGCTCTCGGACCGGACAACCTGAGTTTTTTTCCTATGACGTAATCATCGCGTGTTATGTCCCAACCCTGGCACCAGTATGTCGGCCCGACAAGACAAGAATAGATATTGAGGTCATTGCCCCGGGCAGCGGGGGGTTTTCCCTGGCGTCAGCTTGACGGCTCACGAGACAAGAATAGATCTTGACCTCAACAACCTTGGGGTTTTCCCAATGACGTAATCATTGCGTGTTATGTCGTAACCCTGGCGCCAGTATGTCGGCACAACATGACGAGTTGAGACAAGCTTAGATATCGAGGTCATCGACACGGGCGCCAGGTTGGCGGGCAGACAAGACAAGTCGAGACAAGAATATATCGTGTGACGTCAAACGAGGGAGGGGGTGGCTATAAAGAGGGGTGCCCACTTGGTTGTCTATTTATAAACGTTTGTAGAGCGGTCCAATATGGACAAGTTACAGCAGCAGGTAAATATCGTCGACGCGGTGCAGACCGTCAAATTGTGTGATCTAGCCGTAGATCAAAAGTACTCGGTGGATAAACTAAAAGCCGTCAATACAAAGTTCGGGAGACACCTAATAGCCTACCTAGACGGCGAGTTTTGTGTATTTCTACCCTGCCGGTTTGGTACTCTTACAGATGAAGACGTGTGTGAGTTAAATAAAGAAAAACTGGTATTTACCTGCGCCGGAGTAAAACCCGGTTCACCTACCATTGTGAACTTTGAACGCGCTTAAGAGACACGGCAGTTAACAACAACAACGGGCAGCGGAGCATAGGGGACTCTACAGGACGTTTAGCTCTCAGGTACGCTCACCATGCTTCGATCCGGCTATATTAATTTAATGTTTGTGGGCCATACGATGGAGGGGCATGCCTATATGACGGGATAGAATGTTCACAGTGTCACGGTGTGTGATAGACAGGTAATTTACAAAGTAGAGGAGCGAGGCTACATAGAGATTTGTGACTCTACCTGTCACACGATACGAGCGACGGAAGTACTACCCTACGAGAGAATCGTGGAAACGTATATGTGTGATGTAACGTGCGCCGTTTACAATTTCCGCAAGGGGGACGTGGTAGCTGTGTTACCCCGACCTCCACCGCCACCCTTCCGAGCTCCACACCATCCGTCACCGTACTTCACGCCGCCGCCGCCGCCGCCCTCAGAGAGACAGCCGTACACACCCCAGAGTCACAAACGTGCCCAGCCCCAGAGTACCCACCACCTAAGTCGTCTACCCACCACACGTCACAGGCGTACCCGTCGTCAGAGTCGTCTGTCTACCAGTCAGTAGAGTCACCTGCGTGCCCACCGTCCGAGGCGTCTACCTACCAGGCGTCAGATTCACTGGCGTATCCACAGTCAGAGTGGCCTGTTTACCAGCCAGCAGAGTCAGCTGCGTTCCCAACACCACCGTCGGAGGTAAAGTCTGAAGAACCTGTAAATCTCGAGGATTTAACAATTTACAAAAATTATTCAAATGTTAAAATTATAGGTGAAACGCCCGCCGACTACATACTCAGCCTGGGCAGTTTCGGTAACGTTTTCCTTCCAAAGTCAATCTATTATTTGGATTGTAAGCGCTTTAAATCTAAAGCACGCTGTATGATATATCTCGGAGGACAAAGTGTGATGTTTAAAAGTGAATTAATAAACTAGACGTACTCTGCTGCTTCCATAGGAGCTAGTGGTGAAATTTTGAAAAAAAAACGTTAAGAGCGAGTGTTTATTTCTTTTGCTGCATCTCCAATAGACATTATGGCGTTTAAATGCTGCGTTTGTGATGAATCCTACGCAAAGCTATCCAATCTTATTCGGCACAAAATTCAATGTCATCAAACTACTGCTCACCAGGATACCTGTTGGGACGAGGAGGTATTATGCAGGGCGTTAGACATGATCGAGAAAGAGGAATACAATCGTGTCAAGTGCTTAAACGAACTTGAGAAAAACAAAAGTTATAACGTTGTGCTATCGGAAGAGCCCGAACCTAATGTTATTGTGCTTGAGTTTGTTGGAAGAGTAAGATTGCCAGGTAAAAACTGTGGAGACATTGTCAATATACACTCTACCGTCTCTCAACGTGTCTTGAACTATTTTGGAGGTGGCTCCTACTCATTTTCTAGATGGTAGATGTCTTTTATATGTATTGGTCAAAACACCTAAATAATATTGCTGCTTGTTGTGAATGTTTTAAATTAACCAATTGTTGATTGTCAATAAAAAAACTAACAATAAAATTGACTCCTACTCATTTTCTAGTTGGTAGATGTCTTTTATATTTATTGGTCAAAAGACCTAAATAATATTGCTGCTTGTTGTGAATGTTTTAAATTAATCAATTGTTGATTGTCAATAAAAAGACTAACAATAAAATTGACTCCTACTCATTTTCTGGCTGGTAGATGTCTTTTATATGTATTGGTCAAAAGACCTAAATAATATTGCTGCTTGTTGTTGTTGTTTTAAATTAATCAATTGCTGATTGTCAATAAAAAAAACTAGCACTAAAATGTCGTTATTATTATTTTTTTAAATCCTCGGCTGGACAATCAAAGACCTGAAGGAGACGCCAACATTGTTGTGACTTAGTTTGCTATCCAGGGTTGAATTGCTTATCTAATCCATAATATATATTTACGAGTATATCTTACCCCCTTAATGTGAACAAACCAGTACACGTACTAAGATACATATGTAAGCCAAAGTTTCCAAGGCTCGATTCCCGTGTGTAGGTGTATTTTTTTTCAGAATATGATATGTATTAAATGGTGAAGGAGAAACGCTACATATAAAGGAGGCAGCAGCTTTCGCATCACGGCGTTAGGTAGACTTCCCGCTGCGTCAAGTGTCCAGAAAGAATATATAACTCTCTCTCTCTCTCTCTCTCTGTGAAGGGAGACATGTATTTGTCTGTTAATCTATGTCGCGTGGTCAATGGTCAAGACGTCTAAGGAATCACTTGGCCGCGAGGCGTTAGCATGTCTGTCTGTCCCCTCAGAGTCAAGTGTCCAGGCTTCGATTCCCTGTATGACTGAAAATGATGGTTTAAGGGGGAGGGTAATGGGAACTAGTACACCAATTGAAGCAAAGAGACGGTCTTACATATGCCAGGGGTTCAAAACCCTATATTAGCCACATGTCATGATGTTTTTTCTGGGAGAGCGGATTCCCGTAAGGTGCTTCCCTGTCTCACTCTCCGTGGCTTCGTTGAAACAGCAACAATAAATTTAACGTTCGCAAAAATATTTACTTTTACAAAAAAAATCACAAGTAATACAATTATGAATATCTTGAAATTATTTTAAATTAATATGTTGATGAAACTATATACGCTGATATAATATATAACATTTACACTAAACAAATTAGTTACTTAAACAGCAACCAAATATTTAATGTCCGAAAAAATATTTTGATCTAATAATAATATATTTACTTTTACAAAAAAAACAAAAAAAAACACAAGTTTTACAATTATGAAAATCTTGAAAATATTTTGACATAACTGTGACATAATTGTTACATAACACGTCAGGGTTGGTAGTCGAGGGGGGAGGCGGATGTGGAAAGCAGGTCAAAATTGGTGGGGGAAGGAGGATATTTATAGCAACCAATCAGAGGAATGTAGGTCACTCAAACATGGCGTCAGGGTGGCGAAGGAGGAGGGGGGTCTCTGGAACAAATTACCACACTCTACCACAAAGCACCATAGCGCAAGGTTCATGCTGCTTGTTCCGGGACAGAGCCTTGTGACAGAAGAGCCGATGTTCATTCTAGGCTTGTCAGCCATAGCGCAAGCTTCGTGCCGAGCCCTCCGTCAAACTGACGCCAGGGAAAACCCCCCGTTGCCCGGGGCAATGACCTCAATATCTATTCTTGTCTTGTCTGCCCGACATACTGGCGCCAGGGAAAAACCCGGTTTCCCGGGGCAATTACCTCAATATCTATTAACAATCATCAAGAACCAACATGTCCAGGGTTGGTAGTCGAGGGGGGAGGCGGATGTGGAAAGCAGGTCAAAATTGGTGGGGGAAGGAGGATATTTATAGCAACCAATCAGAGGAAAGTAGGTCAGGGGTGGGGGGAATAACGGTAAAGATGTGGAAAGCAGGTCACTCAAACAGGATGTGGGTGTTTTGACCCGTTGGCGGAAGCGGGGTTCCCATACGCCATACTAGCTACTAATATAGATTCATTGGCTTAAACAATACCAAAATCACAAGCTATTTTGCACAAAGCCACCTGCTTAATGTTAGAATCCACAATCACTTGTATTTACCAATAATCTAATCTCGTTGAGTGAACTTCGGATAGTTAAGTACTTGTGACTTTGAGCTGATTTTGATCCCAATTAAATATAATAAATTAACTGTGTTTAACATATTTCTATGAATCTAGACTCTTGTATCAAAAGTAATATTTGTAGTGTATTTTATTTCGAAACATCGAAATAATGTAAGGATTTATAAGTATTAATGTTGAATGATTGGGATTGTTTTACAAACAAGATTTAGGTTAACAAGCTTTAGTTAACAATCTTTAGGTTAGCAAGCTCTAGGTTAACAAGCTTTAGGTTAACAACTTTGGCTTTTAAATAGTAGTATGCTTGAATAATAGGTATGTTTCAATAAAACACTTTAGTTGTTAAAGTGTGTAAAAGATCAAATATGTACCGGTATCTAACTAAACAGTTCATAAGACTATATAACTATAGTTGATAGGTTAAAAATAAATACAATATTCAAAAATGGTACATTATAACTGTATGAACTCAAAAAAATAAGTTGCCGATGTAGGGTTTACTACTCTTTGCTTCTTTAATTGTGGTTATTTTACTCCATAGTGTCATTGAGCCTTTAGTTGAAAGTAGTTTAAAGAAAGTATAGAAATGTGTTTGTACCATTGAATTGTATAAGACTATAATTTATACTAATCTTTACGTTAATAGACAATTTTTACTCTCTCTCGACATCTTGAAAAGAAAAGTACTTTGCTCTTAAAAAAGTCCAAATTTTGATTATTGTAAACCCCCTGAAACCGAAAAGTTGATTTTTGTGATTCCGCCTGCCTGTGTGTCTACATCTAGGTCTAGAGCCGACACCATTTTACTGATCAAGCGAAAACTTAGTACGTATGTATGTTTTTTATAAGGTTCCCCCAAGGAGTGTTTGGAGTTAGAGTTACCCTAAGTTTGAAGGTAGTTTACTAAAGGTACAAGCTATATCGAAATCCACTGTAACGGTTTTTATTAAATTTCGTATCTGGGAATTTTTTATAATTATAAACTAATCATCCCATGAACATAATTTTAATGGTAGTTTGCATAAGCAGCTATTGCAAATTTTAATCTTATCTTTGCAAGTATTTGAGACACGAAATAACTCATTATTGTAAGGTTGTGACAAAATTAAAATAGCCCTTTATTTGAAATATATTTTTATAAAACCAATAGGAGGCTATCCATAAATTGCGTAAGGATTTTAAACATTATTTTTACCCCCCTTCCCACCCAATTATCCATACTCAAGGGATTGTAAGATTTTTTTGTTCTCCCCTCTCCCCTTTCCGATCTTAAGTATTTTTCTTACGAATTGGTAAATTATATTATTTTAGACAAAAGGATTGGTGTTGTGAAATTATAGAATACTTATCGCAGTAAAATTAGGTGTAAACAACCATAACTAAATGACATTTTATAATTATGTATAGCTGTGTACGTCTATAGACTACGCTTCAGCACCATCTGGCATCACTAGGTGCAACCTTTTTGACCACAGGTCTGTAAAAGTGTTGTTTTTTAAGCTTTTGTCTCACAATAAACATTGATAAAATACTTAGTTAAGATTAATTCTTCCCACCCCCACGAAAACGTAAGAAATTACTGATCACCCCCATCCAAAAAAATCTTTCCGTAATACTTGAATGGTCCCTTGCTTACGATCTATTGGCAAATCTTTTTTTTTATTGAGGTCTCAAAAAATCTTGCGAGTTTTAAGTAAATGTTTCCATTTTTAGACAAATCTTAGTTAACACATTAAAACGGCTACCTAAGCATATTAAAGTATATAACCCGTCATCCTGCTCTACCCTCCATCGTAGCTAAATGGCCCGTTCGAGCCGGAGCCTAGAAGATGTAGACCACTCTCTCTTCCTTAATCCCATCCATTTTTCCGGTTATTTTTTTCTCTCTTACATCCCTTTTTTCAAACATTATCCCACACTCCATCATTCAACTATTTTTCTAATCAGGTTGGCCGTACTGATTTTTTAACTTTCTTTTTTATCATCGCCCCTTCCACTGACTTCAGTCCGCTTCCTAAGTTCGATCTCATCGTGTCCCACCACCCTTCGGAGTAAGTTTTTCTTTTTCTTTCTTTTTCAATTTTAGTCCAATTTACTTCATATAATTTTCTCACGTCCCTACTTAACATTGCTTTTATGTATTTTATAGCAAGTCTTTCAATTTTAATTTCAGCTCCATGATTATGGTGCGTCCAATTGTTAGCACCGAAACATGTCGGTAAAATAGAACTTCTGTAGACATCATCATTACAGGAATATCAATAACAAAGGAGTAAGGGAAGTCAATCCCAACAACATGACTGTGATAATTTTTACATATATTTATATTCATTTCATGTTATTAATGTTTTTATGAACTTAGATTTAGATATTTTAAATTAAATCAGTTTAAAGTTTCTAATTCTATTAAACTAATTTTAAGTGTATTTTAATTAGTCAACACTTATATGTATTTCCTATTAACTATATTTATTTATACTTTTTTATACTTTTAATTTGACCTGCATTTCATTTAAATATGCCAACTATGTTTGTACACAGTATTTTTAGTCCACTTTCTATCCCATATCATTGTTTACTTTAGTATATTGCTCAATCTCTGTTATTAAACTGATTACACATTTACATCATTTTCGTCTATTCAAATTTTAGTATTCATTTCAATTCTTATTGTAGTCTTTGTCATTATAACATACTCTAAACTCCTTAAGAAAGATTATTTTTAGAATGTTTTCTAAAATGTTATAAAATAGAAAATGTTATTGATGTTGACAGAAAAAAATCTACTTTCTAAAAGACTCTTTTTTATAAAAATTGGACTGTAGTAAGACATTTGGAACACTAAATTTGTAAAGGCAGAGGTAAAAAGTTTAAAGTACTAAAAGTAGATCAACACACAAATTAAATCCTATCTTAAAGTGGATACATTATATTTACAAATACATAGCTATTATCGCATATCTAGGAGCGACATAACAATTAAAATAAACCAATTCAGGCGACATAACTTGGTTGTCACGATTCTCTTTTGATAATAATGATGCTTCATACTTAATATGTTTTTGTAAAAGAGTCTATAATTTAGTTTTGCTCATTGGTGAAATGTTATGCTCTTTTTTCAAACATGTTTCTATGATCGTGGCGATTGCACTCGTTTGTGAACTCAGTTTTTAGACTAGGCAATACTTTATTTCTAAGATTGTTTATTTATTAATTGCCATAACTGGTTTGTGATTGTCATGGTTAGCTTAGGATTGTACACGAAGGAACTTACAAAATTATGACAGCTGGATGTTCATCAATAAAGCAAGAATGCTATAGCA
The DNA here is from genome assembly GCA_039000515.1 of Timema cristinae. Lineage (NCBI taxonomy): Eukaryota > Metazoa > Arthropoda > Insecta > Phasmatodea > Timematidae > Timema > Timema cristinae. The sequence continues at coordinate 26,202 of JBCFYV010000674.1, forward strand.
AAATATGTCAAAGCTCGATCTAGTACATAACGAAATCAAAGTGACCAGAATATTATGAAATATATCAATGTCCAAATTTGACACACATTTTAATCAAATTACAGTTAAATATTATTTCTTTATTGATTTTTGATGATAGTGATCATAATTTTAGTTTCAAACCTATCCAAACTACATAATCAGAAACTTTTTTTTTACTTTAGTAGATAATTTTCATACCAAACACTTAATAACTATAGCTGTGATTAAAACAATATTTAGGTATAGTTATGAGAATTTTTTTCATATACTTTGTACTGTCAACAATTTTACTCACTTTACTAAACTCTATTTTATTGTGATATAAATATTTATTTTTAAGAAAATCTGTTATTATTAATTGTATGAATATATTGTACTATTATAGTAAAATAATACACTGAAAACTCTTTCAGTATAATTTTTTTTTCATATTTATTTTCATTCCCCTTTACTAAAATTAAGATATTTTTAATTTTCCATACAAACAAGAGGTGTTGGACAGGTGTAATTGGACAAAACATGAGCTTTTTGTTGTGTAATCCTAAAGCGCGTTTAGGGAGATAAGCTTCATTTTCATATTTTATTTTATTATAAGCTGATTTAAAACGATTTGTTTACTCTCATTGCACATTAGTATAAAATAATAATACTAATAGTTAGTACCGCGTCTTACTACCCGTTTGGTTTATACACTTAAGTACTAATTACGCTAATGGGCTAGGATTTGAGAAGGTTGAATATAGAAGAAATGAAGCCGCATTTACGTGGAGGGAGAGTGGAAAACCATTTAGGGAACCCAGTTCAACCAAGTGAAATTCGATTCTTGGTCTCTCCGTCCTTGACAGTCTAGCTTAACACTAAGCTAGTGTGTTAGCTAACTATGCCACGGAGGTGGATATTAATATAACATAATGTTGAATACAATCATTCCAGTGTTTAAAATATATATACTTATGAAACTCTTTTTATTGCAATTTCTATGCATTTAACTTTTTTTAAACTTATTAAATAGCATATCACTTGTATATTTTGTTTGAATTAATTTGACAACAAAATGTAAAAATAAATGCAACCTTTTTAACTAAAGTATTTAATTTTAATTACTGATATATTTTGTGCGCCGTGTCTTATTTCCCATTACAGCTATCCGCGTATTTACTTCACTGGATAAGGAATGAGGAAGGTAACATTTTTTGGTAAATGTGCCAGTATTTGCGTTGAAGGAGAATTATAAGCATATTAGGAAAAAACACTCCCAGTACACCCGATCGGGATTTGAAAACTGATATCCCAGTTATTTTTAGTCAAGTCTAACGAAAAAGTGAATCCTAAAAATTGTGACCGCAGAAGTTGGTCACAAAATGTTTAATAATTCATTTACAAGTGCATATCCAAGACCACGTGTCACTTATGTTTAAACACTGTATAAGCACTGGAATTGTATATTTGGGTCCAGCACACTCAATTGTTTGAAAAATTTTGGGTATTGAAAGGGGGAGGTGGGGTAAGGGATTACCGCTAACTGGACTATTGTACTCGGAGAGATGGCAGCTCTTAGACATCAGCTTGTCTTTCTCACGAGGAACATTTTGCAAGTGAGTTGTTTTAAAGAATTCTCATTTGGAAGAGCTATTATCACTGTATATTTTAAGTTCTACCTGACTCGAGGGGCACAGAAAATCTCCCGTAAGGCTACTTATCCGTTATTTCTTTGTCTGTAGCATAAACTGACTATGTTGTTAGCTGGCGGAAATATGTGGAATTTTCTAGTTTGCATGCAAGGCCAGCTATAGATGTGGGCTAAAGAGGGGAGGGGAGGAAGGCAAGCCTGCGCCTTACTGCACCTCTAGTCTAGTGCCTGGTAGCGTTAAGGTCACCGCATTCATCACTGTGTGTAACATAAAGAGCCAGGTTCGATTCTACCGAATTCTTGGAAGCACGGCTGATGCTAATGCAATTGGCAATTGGCATGCTAATCAAAGCAATAACATTACTAGAATGGTAAACATGCTAATCAAAGCAATAGCATTACTAGAATGGTAAAACATACTTTATATTCTTATGTAGTCTATTTAAGTATGGTGTGCATGCTAAGCATGCATGGAGGATTCACCCCTGATCGTTTCAAGGCATTGTGTTGCTAGAGCTAATCATCATTCATGAAGCTCACTGCTTTCCTATTGGTTTGAGACTAATAATATAGCAATATAATAAGGCAGTGAATCTTTAGGTTATAAAATAACAAGTGTTGCCACGTCAAGAATTTATGATTCTAAGAATACATACTAGCATAGAATGTCTGATGGTATATTCTCAAGCTCTTGCAACCTGGACTTAGGATTACTCACGTGTGAGTGAGGGCATGTGGCTCACTTCGCTGCCTGGTCTGGTACCTCCTGACAGCTCTTAACATCGTGTCCTCCAGGTCAGGAGTCACCAGGAGGAGCAGAAGCATGCCTAGCACCGTGGCCGTCATTACCAAAAATAGCTGCATCATCTTGAGGAAGGGACTCATCTTGACTTTGGCCAAACTGCACAAACACAGCTCTAGCTAGAGTTCAAACAAGATATATTTTGTATTGGCTATCAAAGCCGGCCATTGTTGTATTCGAGATCGTTAAATCCTTGTTTTTTAAAACTATTTCCTGGTATCACTGAGAGCTTTTGTTTCAAATCTCAATAATATTTATTCCCGATTTAGTCGCTAGATGGTCTAAGGTGGCACTCTAAGGTTAGACTGGCCTGTTGAAGACGGGGAGAGTGGGGTTCAAACCCCAATCGGGTCAACTGAGTGAGGGTGGTTTATCGTAAATGCGTGTAGATTAGCTATAAAATGTTTCATTCCTCACCCCTACCCCTTTAGATTAATGATCACATTCTTGTAACCTTAACAGGCAGTAAGACAAAGGGATACAAAAAAATCTATATTTGTATTGTAAACAGGTGAGCAATATGTAATCCAGAGCTCAATGTAAAAACGGCCCTAGTCTCCTTTAGTTTACCTTGCGTCAAATGATTGTAAGTCAACATTAATAGTAAATTAGTTTTCAAAGAAAGATTACATTTGCTATCTGACTCTTAAGTGATCTTTGTTTGAACTTTAAACATAAGCTTATTATATATTACATATTGTGTAAGGACATGAAAGCACTTATATTCTCAATTATTCAATTCAATACACATTTAATTAGCCTGTCTATTTTCTCTTTTTAGCTCCTTAGAGCAATAATCCTAATTACATCCTTTACTTGTATTTTTTCCGTACAAAGCCGATTCAATTTTTAAAAAATGACAGATTTATCTGACTTTTAAGTTAAACACATAAGACATATTCTTAAAACGCGTTCTAATTGAAAAAAATATTGAATCATATTTTTTTAATAAAATGTTAGTCAAGGCCTAACTTCTATTCGCTAGTACAACACGACTATGTTAGTGTGCAACCCTGTGGAACAATTACCTTTGTGGACTAGTGAAATGGTCGTATGACTAAACGCAGTGCGTTGTATAATTATATATATATATATATATATATATATATATATATATATATATAAACTTATAGATGTGGTGTGTTAGTTATATATAGTATGTTCTTGTCACTAATTAAAAACTTAAAAAGATACCGGTCTAAGATTTCACCAACTCCGAAGTTTATTAACTATTATCCCATAGAATGGTTGGTCTGGAAAATCACAAGTTTTTTTTGAGAATTCATGTGCTTGTTGTAGGTGACGCCATAAGGTTCATGCGATCGCTTTGTGCCGTGTATAATTACGATTCGTGATATCCCATATTTTGAAACTATGGCTGAAAGGTTCTATATAGCACATGTCAATAAATTTTACGTTAGTAATTATCATCAATGAAATTTCCAAATTATTTGTGTCCAATAGGCAAAAGAAGTATTTTATGTCGCAAAAGTGAAGTGGAACAAATATGACGCAATTTAAATGTTTATTTTAACTATGGCAATGGAATTGTCACAAATAACACTGGTGGATATGTGTGACTCATCAAAAGAAATGATAGCGAATATGGATTACATCTACGAAAAAAAAATTTAAGTGAACAAAATGCTCTTCCAGGAGTATTTTTATCAATACAAAAATGGACCCCAACGACTCCATTGCACAACACATTTCCAAAATTGAAAATCTTACGTGGCAGCCTAACATTAAGTGAACAATCCAAGAGTTCATTTTTAACTTCGATAAATATAAAAATTGACTTTAAAATGGCCAATAACTTTCAAAAGTTTAATTCAAAAAACAAAACAAAGAGAATTAAAACTAAGAGTAACATGCTATATCTTTCAAAGAAAAGGGTATTACTTTAGAGACCGTCGTGCACCAAATAACCCCTATAAAATGGCTAGCAGAACTCTTAAAGTGGAAGATTTCCCCTATAAGGGTAATCTCTCATCATTTGTGGCAGAGCAGCAAGATGAATGTACTCATTATAGTCCCCAAGTGGAGACAACTGGACAATGGACAGTGGTTCTTTTGCACACATGACAAATCATCGTGTATATATGTATATTCACGATTTAATTTGAAGAGAACAACGACGATCCTAGTGTCATGTTTGAAAACAACCAAGGTATTTTTGTGAAGGGAGAATGGAAAAATTCTGAAATTGATAAAAGGCAAGTGGTTTGGCTCAATCATCACATATGTGTTCTACATTCCGGAACTAAGAACAAGTTTATTTGCCAAAAAAAACGTGAAGATCTTGAAGGAAGATAATTACGCTGACGTATATGACAATGGAGAAATAGTTGCAAGTGCTGTTCACGAAAAAAAAAAATGTATCGGATGTTAAAGAGTGTTCTGAGAGTGTATGTGGGTACATGGTTAGTAAATGCAATTATAGTGGTGTATGATGGAATTAAAGCATGCGTTAGAGTGGATGGAGCTTTGAACGAATAGTTTTACGAAAAGGGTGTTAGGCAAGGTGGCATCATGTGTCTATAGTTGTTTAAAGTATCCATGGATAAGTGTATGAGGGAGTCTTAGGGACGCGGTTAGTGTACAAATGGACAATGTTAAAGTGGGTGGTATGTTATATGAAGATAATGCTGTATTAATGGCTGATAATGTAGGTGAATTGAAGATCACATTAAATCGCTTGAATGGGGTGACAGGCAGAATGGATTTTCGTATAAATGTAACCAAAACTAAGGGGATGTTTTTTATATGGACGGATGATTGTCAGCTTAGTATAAATATAAAACTGATAGAACAAGTGGATGATTTTGTGTATCTGGGCTCATGGCAGAATGTTTTGTAAAAATGGAAACATATAATATGGTGAAATTGAGAGATGGGTGAATGCATCTCAGAGAGTATATTTGGATGTATGTGGACTATTACAAAGGATGAAGTTGTATCAAAAGAGTCAAAGTTGGCAGTAGATAAACGTGTGTCAACACCAATATTGTTGTATTGCTGTGAAGCTTGGCTTTGACAGGAGAAATACAAGATCAAGGTTAATGCGGTTGGAAAAACTCGTATGGACAGAGTAAGAGATAAATGCGTGCTGAAGGAGTCCAGTTTGAAATGGAATCCAACATGTAAATGTGAAAGAGACATCTTACGTTGGTTTGGGCATGTGTAGAGGATAAGTTTAGATCGCGTGATGAAGCAAATATATGATGGAAGATTGTCTTGATCTAAAGGAAGGGGTATGCCATGCAAAATATGTTTAAATGTTGTAGATAAATGTGTGAGAATGTAAAACATTAAGAATTTTAAGAATCAAATAGTACATATGTTTGACTCGGTGTATGGATTTGTTGAAGCGAAGGGAGTATGCGGTGATAGGGACGTGGGTGTAAAGTTAGTGAGGATGGTTTATGCATGGAGCTGTTGTTTTTTCTAGCTTGAGGGTGGCTTATGCATGGAGCTGTTGTTTTTCTAGCTATGTTTTCAGTTTATTGCCTACCCCGTAATAGAACGGCGTGATTAAGTTTGTATGTTAGTCCGCGCAATGATTCAACAGCAAGAACTAGGCTTAAACGCTACTGAGAGTGGGAACTCGAAATTGTGTTACAGGTGACTTCGACATATAAATAAGAGAACACTACGTGAAATGATCACCAAAGGTTTGGTTGAAGGTATGAACATAATTACCTCAATGATTTTTTATGTGAGTCTTGTCAGGACAGTAAACAGCATTTAATATAATTTGGGTTTTTAAACAAACTGAAGCTAAGACAGTCGTGCTAATTTACAGTGACGTGTGTGGTTCTATGTCAACAACATCAGTAGATATTTGTAATATTTAAGGATAACTGTTCAGGTTATCACGTTGTATTCTTTATAAAGCACAAAGTAGATGTTGTAGAGTGTTTTAAAGAATTTTCTAAGATGATAAAAAATATGTATATTCTATTAAGACCTTACATACTGACAATGTTACCGGATACTGTAATCTTAGAATGAAAAAGTATTTGTCAAAACATGGAATTAACTTTGAAACCACGGCACCCTAAATGGCTGAACAAAATAGTGGAGCCTAGTATGATATGAGAACTATAATGGAAAGTGCACACTCAGTGCTATACTAACAGAGCATACTAACATATTTATGGGACGAGGCTGTACACACAGCCGTGTATATTCTAAACAGAATTCCAACCACACAAGCATAAAGAATGCTATATGAAACATAGAAATAAACCCTGTGATGCCACATCTAAGAACTTTGGTTAAGAACATTTGCTAAGAACTCATGCATTTACCAAAGGAATTACTTAACAAGCTTGCACCAAAGAGCAAGAAATTTATCCTTATGAGCTATCATGTAAATTCAAAATACTTTCGTCTCTTAAATCAAATTACACGAAAAATTACAGAGTCAAGAAATGTGTCTTTCAATATAAACATAAGTATTTTCAACCCACAAAGATAGCCAATTCTAGTATTAATTAGAAAATACGCATCACTGCCGTCAAAGGATTCAGCAGTATTATGTAGGCCTAGACCAACAACATCCTGAAAATTATCATGAAGAGCCAGGGATAGTTGAAGCAGCTTATGAGTTGCGTCCAGGACATGTCATAATGCCTCAAAAATGCTATGAAATCATTATAGTGGAAATAAGTGTACCATAGACGTACAAGGAACCCATGAAGAGTTCTGATGCAGAATGGTAGACTCCTGCAATTTCTACCGTCAGTTTCATGATGGCTCAAGAAGATGACGGCAGGTTAGCCTCTACCGGACTCTAATAGGATTGGACAACAGGGTTGGCACAACAAAATATTATTTGAACATAAAATAGTGATTATTAACCACAAAGCAGAAGATATACAATGAGATATAAAATAATGGTTCTGATATAATGTGAATAAATAAACTACCCTCGGATTTGAAAGCCTTAATAAATCATCTTATCAAATTAATGAACCGAAAGTCATTAGGTCTACGCATTGATTGAAAGTTACACAAATCTCGCTAAATAGCGTCAAGGTATTTATGAGAAAGAAAGATGTTTAAGATTAAAATGTATTTACATTAGGTAACTACAATAGAACAGTCAAAGTAAGTTAAAGTTACGTAGTAGCCTACCCTAACGTAGCTACCATGATTAGACTATCACTCAAAAATCATGTTACATTGGGGTCAATTAGACCAAATTGTAACTGCAAGTTCAAGGAAGGCTACTCAATATTCATAACACCCACCTATATTTGGCTTTGACTGAGGTAAGGCTGGAAACTACTTAAAGTGTCTAAAACAAAATAAATATGTTTACACCTATTTTTGAATGGCTACCTCTTTATCCTTAGGGAGTTACAATTGGCACCTAGCCAACATAAACTAGTATATGTTGTAAATTAGTATCTATCGTTGTTATTAAGACCCGCTACATCAAACCTAGGCAGAAGCCTAATTAGTAAATATCCAGAGCTAGACAATGAGGATATTTGGTCGATAAACATTTGATAGACCTATTCCTAATCAGGAATACCTATGAACATATTTAGCCTATTATCACATATTTACGATAAACCCAAACAGGGAGAAAGAAATATAAATACCTAAACATTACTTTAAGCTCAAACAGGTAACAACAAATATAAATATATAACGGCAACAGCAATCATCCCTAAAAACATCTTAAGGATGCTGGGCACTCTTATGATTTACAAAAATCATGAGCCACTATGGGCGCGATCCAGGTTTCCACAAGTTGTGTTACATTCTCGGTTGAATGCGTACGCGAAAAGCGTAATAAGTAAGCACAAACTAATAACCCATTAAGGTCATATACTTAGCATAGCTAACCCCATGTCTCCAGTTCAGGTGATTGGTTACCTAATATGAATAATTAGTACTTAGAACACAGTACATTAGTGTAATTCTTACAACATTATGTTACCTATTAGAGTTCACGTACTAGCGAGCTTAAACTGTATACATGAAGAGGTAAATTTTAACTGGAACTAGTAGAGTCCTCCCCAACTATGAAACGAGTTTCATCTGGGATAGACAACATAACTATACTTGATTAATTACAAAATTAACATATGCCCTGACATAGGCAATGCCCTACCATATCTAAGATTTACATAATGTTGATCGTAGCTTATCTTATTCTTCTTCTGGTGGGGGTGACTGTCGGATCCACCATGTTGATATGTGGTATGAAGTAGACGCGAATCAAATACTCCCTTCCACTCCAGCGAACAGCAAAGCAAAGTTGATACGGTGTATTAATCACAACTTGTGAATGTGGGGAATGCCAGGCCTCCACCGTGGTTCGGAGTCAACGTTAAACTGTAGGTCTTCCATTTCATCTCACAATCACCCTACCATTACACATTAGCGTAAGTGCGTGTAAACCGAACGGGTAGTAAGACGTGGTTCTAGTAGTAATAATAATAATAATAATAATAATAATAATAATAATAATAATAATAATAATAATAATAAAAGGTTGATACGTAAATATGAGCAAAGTGATGCGATTTTCTAGAATAAGACATGCTGTTGTATTCACTTCTGACTTAGCCCAAAAAAAGGGAATGGTAATGGGAAGGATGGTGACCGATGACTAGATAGAGCCCTCCAATAGAAATCATGTAGACAGAGGAAGAGGGGATGCGTCGATGAGCACATAATATGTATTAATATGAATATAGTAATACCTATTATATGAATATATGAATATAATATGGATATATATATATTATAGTAATATGAATTATTATGAATATAGGAAAACGTATAATATGAATATAATATGGATATATATATAATAGTAATATGTATTAATATGAATATAGTAATACGTATTATATGAATATATATATAATAAGTATTAATATGAATATATCAATATGAAATATATTAATAAGAACAGGTAGGTATTTATTAAAAATGGCAATAATTTTTCAAAAATATTAATTTTTTCCAACTAACGACCAGTTTACATAAAATAATCATTCCAATTTACTGTAATGTGGGAATTGAGAGTGGTATTTCTCAGTAGTATTCGGCATTGTAAGATTGTGGTATTAAGTGTTACTAGAATATTATTCATTTAAAACGTTCTAATTCGAATTACAGATTAATTGTTATAGTGATTTTATTATTATAATAACTAATTAAAATTAAGTGAAATTAATAATTTCACTTACCTGAGGGTCACGACGATTCGTTTTGTTGGTGAAACTTATTTTATCCATACAGTGGTTTCTTTGTATAATCGGTTTTTCAATAAAGATAATAGAACATCAACATTATTTATTCACACCCTCATATATTCAAAAAATTTAGTTGGGTATTTTCATAGTTTTTCATATAAATTATAAAATTCTCCATGAACATCTGGTTGTTTATTTCGTAGTCGCAGATTTCTCTATGAAGTGAATTAATAATACGAAATTTTAAATCTGCATTTTCAATTTACATCAAAACCCTGTTTGATATTTCGTGGCTGTTCAGAGACTTAATAGATTTTTATGCGCTCTGATATAATGTGTGTGTGTGCATAGTAAGTATTCCTAACTGTTCTGCTCTCCGCTACCAGTGTTGTGTGTGTGTGTGTGTTCCCCAATGGCTTTTCTTAGAATTTAAGTAATGTGCTAACAAATCATATTTGTTAAAAAATGTACATTAAATATTTTGGTAATAACAATAATATTATTACTACAAAATATATTCAGATCTATTTTTTCAACAAATTACTTGTATTTTTAATGAATAATTCAAAAATGAGTTTAAATATTTATGTAGTGTAATCTGGATGCATTTGAGCTTGTGTAGGCAAAAGGAATTTTACATATTTTTCATGCTTTATTTTAAGTATTGATCTTCTAATACCACGGGATTCAAATTACGTGCGTGCTTTCGATAGGGCAAGAATGTATAGTGGACCAATAAACCAAGCTGGCTCAATTTATTATACTTTAATAACTCAGGATAGGAGGAAGGTATTTTCGGATTTGAAGATATCCAGCTGGTTTAGTGCTGTCCCTTATTTTTATTGCTAGTTTTATGGCAATTATAGCCCACTTTATAAAATTGGCATGCCTCTTGGAGTTTAAGTTTGATTAAATGTGGTCGCAAATGGTGCAAAGGAGTATAGCTAGGCAATGAACATATGGCTTTGGTTTTAGCACCCCCCACCCTAAAATTTCTAAAGTATTTAATATATAGAATGCTAGAGTGTTTAAAGAAGTCTATTCATTATAATTTGATTTTACAATCTAATCAGCAGATATAAATGTTTCTTAAATTTTATTAGATTCCTTCTTAAAATTATAACTTTTGTAGACCCCAAAGACGAGTTTTTATCTAAGATGGACGTAATAACTATTTCCTTATAAGCTTATAATATGTAAAAAAAAGTCACATCCTGCAAATATGATGTCATATTTCTCAAACATCCCATTATAAAAGTAGGCCTAAGTCTCCAAAATCAAAGAAATATGGTCACAAAGCCTATTTATTATTTAAAAAATATATTTACCATAGCAAAAGTAAAGAAATTACTGGGAATTTCTAAGGTTTCCCAAAAAGAAAATTTAATGAATGTTTTAGAATAAATTGCTTTTGAACATAACAAATTTTCTGTAGAGAACAGGTCAAAACTGACATCAATTTTTGAACTGATAATTAGATATGGTAGATGAGAACTGACACATCGTAAAATTAATATGTGAAACGCTCTCACCATTGACCTTTATGAAAAATAACGGAGTATTTCGTGCTTTATTGAAGTTCTCTATTAATAAAATATCTCAGGTTCCTTAAAGGTCTAGAGAATGGTGATTCTAATGCTCAGTATACCAGTCTAACAATGCAAAACTAACTGAAATGTGGTATTGGGGGCATATATTAATAGCCCTAGCTTGACATTCAAGCAAAAGTTACCTCAGCTGTAAGTAGAATGGAGCTAATGCACCTTTATTTGCAGTACATCTGTGTTAAAGGTAATGCACATCGAAAATACTTCCTGTAACTTCCTCCTCTTACTATGTAGAATCCACGATTTTGATTCGTCTTTATAATAAAGGATTAAAATAATTTAGTAGGTCATTAAAGGTGTATTACAGTGCAACTACAATTAGCGGTTATCTCCATAGGCTCAAAAGTATACAAAATTGAATTAATCTTGTGCCCATTATGCTTATTGAACTTGGTTTTAGCTCTCAAAAGTATACAAAATTGAATTAATCTTGTGCCCATTATATTTATTGAACTTGGTTTTAGCTAATACTTGCAATATTACACTGATTAGTGATCGTAAACTACCTAGTAAAAGTGACATAATTTCTTTTCAATTTAAAATCTCCTACCGAAGGTAGTGAAATTTTATATGCAGAAATAAAACAATCCACGCCTGGTAACAATTCGTCAATACGCATTGTCGTGTTTGAGACCAAATAGGTGCAATTAATACGTTCCTAGAAACGTATATTACTATCGTGTAAGGAATGCCAGGTCTCCACCGTGGTTCGGATTCCACGTTAAACTGTAGGTCCTTCATTTCATCTCACAATCACCCTACCATTACACATTAGCGTAAGTGCGTATAACCCGAACGGGTAGTAAGACGCGGTGCTAATAATAATACTATCGTGTAGGCATTACAAGAGTTAGACAAAAATTATAACATACTTGTCCAACAAAGCTCGTAGACTTTCATCATTAATCATAGCTAAATATCGTGATTTTTGAAATGTTAGCACCGTTGGTAAGGCTCATATCCTATACCCATTGCTGGACAGACGGTAAAATAACCCTTTGTTAAAAGAGGGGTGTTTTAAATTCCTCCTCTAAGTCACCTGCTTATATGCAAATTGACACAAAGGAACGAATAGCCTAATATATCTATTAGTTAGAGGGGTAAATTACAAGTTAAAATATTTAATTGAAAATACTCCTTCTGTTAAGCAGCTGGAAAAGCGCGTACCTCTAGAACTACGAGCTTTTGTAAAGGCTATAATCACAGCAATCAGTTTACAAGCAAGAAAATGTATTTAAATCATATTTATTTGTAACATTATTATGTGCACCACGTCTTACTGCCTATTTGGACTATGCGCATATCTATAGTACTGCGTTAGGCGTTAGGTAAGCAGCATTTAAAATAAATCCACCCAGATTTCCATGGAAATTTAGGAAAAACCACCCTCACCACAACTTGTTGGTATTCTAGTCCTGTCATCCCTGTCATTGGAAACTCAATACTTTGCAAGAGTGACGCCTTAGACCTTGAGATCACCAATGAGGTTTATTTAGTAATTTAGTAAATTAAAATGTGATTAAAGTGGATCAAAGTGCTGCTAAATTGAAAAAAAAGCGCATGAGAAAATAAAAAAACTTTCTAAAAGGTTTTCATTTGTAAGCAAGCTGCACCAGTGGGAACGTGGTCTTAGGTGCTAGCCTCATCTTATCCGATATTCCAATAAAAAGGAGGTCGGTGTTCAAACCCTTTCTGGATGTACTGAGATTATATTTTCTAAATTGTATTCCAAATCCCACCAAAGCAAATAAAAACTTATATCCACTAAAATTCTACACAACCCGACCCTACCCCATTTGATTAAGTATGCGATCAGCGGAGAATGATGAATCAATTTCTAAGTGCTTCATTGGATAGTACCTTGGGGCCCACAGACCAATCCAATGTTAACAAGGGGACACGTAACCAAAGAAGACGGAAGACTACATTATACAAATTTATTCAAGTCATAAAAAAGACTATATAAAAGCAAATAATCATGTAAAATATTTGTCAAGTGGGGAACACTGCAGTCTAATATGAGGCAACTCTTTCAATTTATCGAGGAAATAGTTTTATGTAATTTACATGTTATATTATATAAGATGTACAAATGTACAGAACATACTGTGGTGTAAATTTATTACAACTATTATATAAGGTTTTTAGATATTATATTGAAAACTATAATGAATATTATCACTTATAACATTATTTTATTAGAATCCAAACTTTCTAATTTATCGTACTAAGAGAAAGATTGTTTACTTTGTTTTCTCGAGTATGGGTTTGTTTCGTAATTGAGGAGAAAGGTAGAAGTAGAGAGAATTTAATGAGAAAAGGACAGCAGGGAGAGTTGTTCTATAAGTACGTAAGAGACCTGCTATAGAGAAAAGAAGTTGCCTTGAAGTGTAAGGAAGTGTCGTACAGGGCATACTTTGTACCCATTGTCACATATGCAGCAGAAACATGGACATTGGACGTATGAGATACTATGAAAGTAGTGGACATGGGAATGAAGTTTGTGAGGAGCGTGTTAGCTGTCACAAGGAGAAAAAGATTAATATAATAATAATATTTAGCACCGCGTCTTACTACCCGTTCGGGTTATACGCTTTAAGTACTAATTACGCTAATGGATTAGGAATTGGGAAGGTTGAATTAGAGAAAGTGAACCCGAATTTGCATGGAGGGAGAGTGGAAAACCATTTAGGAAAAAACCCTTCCAGTTCACCCGACCGAGATTAGAACCTCGATCTCCCCGTCCTCAGCAGTCGAGCTCAACACGACAAGCGCGTTAGCCAACTACGCCATCGAGGCGGGTGAGAAAAAGATTAGGAGTGAAATTATCCGGGAAAGAGTAGTCTGAATGAAAGAGGAATATGGAGGTATTTTACTAAAATGACCTGGCCACAAGTTGGAAAAAGTTGATTATGATGTTGAAAACGATATAAGAAATCGATGGAGGGAGTATTTTGAGCAATTTGAATGAAAATAACATAAATAAAGTAGCATAAAATTTATAAAATGTTATAATGAGTGAAAGAATTAACGAGGCTAAGATGGTAAAGGCTATAAATGTGTTAAATAATGGCAGATCTGCGGGTGTAGATGGGATCACAAGTGAAATGCTTAAGGGTGGAGGCTTGGTTCTTCTTGCCAGATTGTGTGAGTTGTTCACTGTGTGTGCTGGGATTTCGAAGTTCCTAATAACTGGAAGAATCATGTCATTATTATTTTGTACAAAGGTAAAAGCAATAAGTGTGAATGTAAGAATTATTGGCAATTAGTTTGTTGGGTATTACAGGCAAAGTTTTTGGGAGAGTTCTAATCGATAAAGTGCATGAAAAACTTCAGAAAAGATTTGGAGTGTTCAATCATATTTCATGTCAGATAGAGGATGCACGGAACGTATACTGCATTGCACACGATTGATTGAGAAATATATGGTATTAAAGAAGAAAGTTTATTGTCCATTCGTGATCTGAGGAGAGCGTATGATCGGGTGAATAGGTGTATGTTATGGAATATTGTGAAGGAGTATGGTGTGCATGCATGGTTAGTAAATGCAATTATGGTGGTGTATGATGGAAGTAAATCGTGTGTTATGGTGGAGATGGAGCTTATATCGTATGGTTTAACTTGAAACAGGGTGTTAGAAAAGGTTGTGTTATGTCTTCATGGTTGTTTAATTTATTCATGGATAAGTGTATGAAGGATATTGTTAGGACGCGGTGGTGAAAAGCAGAATCTATCTTCGTATAAATGTATACAACATTAAGGTGATAGTTTATGATAAGGACGGTTCAGGAAATGATTGTCAGCTTAGTATTAATGGAAAACTGTTAGAAAAAATGAATGATTTTGTGTATCTGGGCAGAATGTTCTGTAAAAATGGAAATATATGTGGTTAAATAGACCGACAGGTAAGTGTATTTCGGAATTTAGTTGGATATATGTGGATTATTGCAAAGAATGAAGTATCGAAAGTGGCAAAGATGGCAATAAATAAAAGTGTGTTAACGCCAACATTGATTTGTGGGTGTGAAGTGTGGGTTTGTCAGGATAAGCATAAGTAAAAGGTAAATGCGGTTGTAATTATATATCTAAGAAATGTAAGTGGATAAACTCGTATTAACAGAGTCAGTCATTAATGGGTGCTGGAGGAGTGCGGTTTGGTAGGGAATCCAATATGTCAATATGAAAGAATTGTCTTATGTTTGTTTGGGCATATTGAGAGGAAGAGTGTTGATCAAGTGACTAAGCAAATATATGATGGGAGATTGTATGGATCAAAGGGAAGCGGTAGGCCTTGTAAGACGTGGCTAAATGTTGTAGATGAATATGTGAAAAAGAGAAATATTAGGAATTTTAAGAATAAAAGTGTATGTATGACTCAGTATATTGATACTGTTGAAGCGAAGGTAGTATGCAAGGATAGGGAAATGTTGAGAAAGTTAGGGAGGATCAATTAAGTATGCGGTTGTTTTTTGAACTATATGCACAGTTTCTTGCCTACCTTGTAAGAGAATTGCATGATTATGTATGTATGTATTTATGTATGTATATATATATGTATGTATTTATGTATGTATGTATGTATGTATTTATGTATGTATGTATGTATGTATGTATGATGTATGTATGTATGTATGTATGTATGTATGTATGTATGTATGTATGTATGTATGTATGTATGTATTATATATGTATGTATGTATGTATGTATGTATGTAACTTTTGTATGTATTTGGTTTTCTGGTAACTATTTGTTAAAAGGTAAGTACTTAGGAGTAATTTTTGAAATTTAAAAATATTATGACATTTACACTAACGATTTTGTTTAAAATGTGTATTGTGAGTGTTTGACATAACAGATAAAACTGTATACATGTTGTTTTTAATGGAAGAATCGTCTAATGGTAGTTTACTGTGGAGTGTCTTTCTATATATTTGAATATCTTAAAAAGTAGCTATATCAAGTTGGTTCAAAATGGTTATCTGTTAAGCTTTTTGCTTTATAAATAGTTTTAAAAAATTATAGAAAAATTAATTTGACCGTATACTGATAACTTATTAATTTTTTTATATATATTTGTGGAAACAACTTTAATGATTTTGTTCAAAATTGATATCTTTGAACTATTTTACATAATAAATTATAATGTATATTTATATTCTCAAATAAATAAATTTAAGTGTTGTTTACTTACGACAAATTATAGTAAATTCGATATTTTTCAAAATTAGCCTTGAAGATTGAGTCCAAAATTGTTATTTGGGAATAACTTATAATAAATAGGAATATTTTTTTTATTTTTACAGATTACAAATCATTTTAAGGTTAGATTAAATAATTGAAATTTGAAATTAAATAAAAATTAAACAATTTATTTAAAATTTATATTATAAAAAGTGTTTATTGAGATTAACAAAATAATGAGTTTGTTTATATGAGAAAAACTGGGTGCTATTTACTAAAAACTTATTTTTGAACATTTTCTTCGGGGATATAAATACAATATGAGAAAGTTTGTAAGATTTTGCCGTATCATGTATTGTTTTTAAATGTGCTACATGTGTTACATCTCATTAATACCAACATGCTATAAAATTTTACCTAACATAATTCTAATGAGATTGACTCCATATGACCCACCTCTGTGGCGTAGTTAATTAAAGCGCTAGTTTCGTGGTGAGCTAGACTGCCGAGGGCGGGGAGATCAAGGTTTGAATCTGCTCGGGTGAACTGGGGGTGGTTTTTATTAAGTGGTTTTCCACTCTCTCTCTCTCTCTCTACAAGCAAATGTAGCTTCCCTTCCTCTATATTCAACCTTCCCAATTCCTAGCCCATTAACGTAATTATTACTTAAGCGTATAACCCGAACGGTTAGTAGGATGCGGTGCTAAGTAGTAGTAGGATGCGGTGCTAAGTAGTAGTAGTAGTAGTAGTAGGAGTAGTAAGCTCTATGTGCAAAGTAAATAAAATTGTGGATCATCATTGCGGAGATTTTGACGAAATAGATAAAAAAAATTAAGCATTTAAGTATTATTCGGCAAATGCGGGGAAAAATGTGAGAATACAGAATGACGGTTCATAAATACATTTTAAAAAGGCCTAATATTCAGTTAAAATAAATAAATTATATTAAATTTTAGTTAAATTTGGGATATCCAAAAAGCTTGCTAATATAATTAAGTTATGTTTGATTGACACGCATGGTAAGGTATGGGTTGTGTGTCACTTATCAGACAATTTCAAAATAAATATTGGTTTGAAACAAGAAATACACTTTCCACTTTATTTTTAATCTAGCCTTAGAGTATGCTATTAGGATAATGCAAGGAAGTAGGGAAGGGTTGACGTCAAACGGTAGAATGCAGCCAGAACCACTATGTAAGGAGGACTATTGGTACCATGGTACCGGGCCCGGGTCTTAGGAGGGGGGGGGGGGGGGGGGCACGAGCTCAAGATCCAGATTCACAAGTTTAAAAAAAATTAGAAAATGGAAAAAATACAAAATAGAATATGAATTCCAAGCAATCAAATGCCTATCCAAACTAAAGCACAGTGCATGACCATCCCACCAGTTGGGGTTGGGATGGACTTAGTGGCATTTGTCACAAATATATCATTTGTTCGGTCCAGTCATGTCCTTATTTTCAAATTGGTAGGGATTTCCACGGAGTCCATTATTTTTGTAATGGAACTTAATTTGGCTTACAAAGAGAGTCGGACAATAAATCAAACGGGAAGGAGGTTCCCCTCTGTAACTAACTTTTCTCCCCCTGAATTGAATAATCTCCCCCTCAAGTAATATTACTTTATTCCGCATCCACGTACAAGACATACAGTACCAGCCTAGTCACCACGGGGACGCGGCAGTTGGGCTAAAAGGCATTTGGCCTAAAAGGCATTTGGCCTAAAGGCAGTTGGCCTAAAAGGCATTTGGCCTAAAGGCATTTGGCCTAAAATGTAAATTTAAAGGGGACGCGGCAGTTGGCCTAAAAGGCATTTGGCCTAAAGGCATTTGGCCTAAAAATGAAACCAAAAGTCATTTGGCCTAAAAGGCATTTGGCCTAAAAGGCGTTTGGCCTAAAGGCGTTTGGCCTAAAGGCATTTGGCCTAAAAGGCGTTTGGCCTAAAGGCATTTGGCCTAAAGGCAGTTGGCCTAAAAGGCATTTGGCCTAAAAGGCAGTTGGCCTAAAGTCATTTGGCCTAAAATGTAAATTTAAAACCTTCGGTTATCTTCGGAAAGTAAAAGGTACTGTTAGTTGTTTCATCTGAATATAGATAGCACAACTGATGCAAGGTAGTTACAATATTTCTAAAAACATTGACAATATCCTACATACAACTAGATCAGTAGTTCACAAAACACTATATCACCTTTTTTATATATAGATTTCCGATATTATTTCCTTGTTAATATATCTCACGGTCATAAAGTTAACGAAAAACAATAAGAAAATCCCATTCTCAACATCGTTTACGCTCGGTCAAATTATATGCGTACATTCAAATTATGGGGACTTTTGACAACTTATTCCGAAAGGCAAAATGAAAGTGGAAACCAATATTCAACCCACCCACTTTAAATTTGTCTGAAGTGACGCCCGATTTTCGTTTAGCGCTACTGAGATATATATGAACATTTTTTTTTATCTATTGTATTAATAATTAATATATAAATAATAGTGACGCATTAAATAAATTTTGCCAGTAAATATTACAATGGTCATATATATATATATATATATATATAAACTTAAATTATGGTTTTGACTAGATCCTTAACTCTATTATTATTGTTAGAATTATTATAACTATTATTATATAAAATTAGTACAGTTATTTTTTTCAAACAGTGTAACTATTTTTATTACGGTGATATTATTAACAACATGGGCTATGTTAACACAATAGGTCCTTTGTTTAAAAACTATATACTAATTTCCCTCCTAGTAATTTGCAAAGCATTCTCAGGAATTATTTCAACTTGTGAAAAAAATACAAAAATTTTTATGGAATTGTCGTTGGTCTTTTTTTAAGTCTTCATGAAACGTAAAAATACAAAATATAGTAGCCTTTACAGGATGATAACTTCCTAAGGTAAGAAAAACGTACGATGTAAGCAAGTGGACCTCCGAAATGCCAATGGCTGCAGCAGAGGCCAGAGGGATAAATCTGACGAGCTTTGGTTGGTAAAAATATCTCACCGCTAGGATCGCTTGTGTTCTCCCATTCCAAAAAATGACACACTTATAGCCTAGAGGCAAACAGACGTGACTCAAGTTGGCCCGCCACTATGCCGAAAAAAAATCTTTTTTTGTCTAATCGTTTGTGCTCTATTTATGCTCATATGTGCCCGAACATGAACATTTGTGCTGTTAAACTGGCCATTTTAGAAAATATTTAATGTGGTGGGCCAACTTGAGCTCAAGCTAGCCCGCCACATATTGAAAAACACAACATAACAAAATTTATTTAAGTCAATCCATTGTGTTCCATTTGTGCTCATATGTGCCCGAAAATGAACATTTGTGCATTAAAATTAGAAAATCAAGAGAGCATTTAATGTGGCGGGCTAACTTGAACCTTCCCTATATCATAAACTGTAGAAAAATATAGTTCAAGCTGGCCAGCCACAGTTTTAAATATCAATGTAACAAAATTCTGTATTCACGATTCGATTGTTCTTAGTTTGTGCTCATATGTGCCCGAAAATTAACGTTAGGGCTGTGAATCTAAGCCTTTTAGATAACATTTAATGAAGGCGATCCAACTAGAGCTCAAGCTAGCCCACCACATTAACTGTTTTCTAGATTTTCTAATTATAGAGCATAAATACTCATTTTTGGGCACATATGAGCACAAATACTCATTTTTGGGCACATATGAGCACAAACGAAAAACAAACGAATGGTGAAAACAGAATTTTGTTACATTGATATTTAAAAATGTGGAGGGCTAGCTTGAATTCAATTTTTTCTACAGGTTATGGTATAAGGAAGACTCAAGTTAGCCCGCCACATTAATTGTTCTTTAGATTTTCTAATTTTAAAGCACAAATGTTCATTTTCGGGCACATATGAGCACAAATGAAGCACAATGGATTGACTTAAATAAAGATAAATCAAATCCCAGATAGCCAAAATAACGTTAGACTCTAAATTTCTCAAAGTGGGTTGGGAATAAGGAATCCAAAATCTACAAAATTAATAGAAACTACTACATCTCAGTGCAGTGTCGTTAAAAATTGAATTTTGACATGCCCGTAAATGCACCACTCCAAATAACTAATAAGTCTGAGCATTTTAAAATGTAACTCCATGAAATCAAGGGAGGGGCGGGGGGAGTTATAAAAAACCTTTTATCTATAGTTTAAAATCGAAATTTGGCTGGCAGGTAGAAGAACAACTATAGATAAAGAAAGTATTCTTAAAACTATGTGTTTAAATGGGAGTTAGAGAAATTATGATTGGGGAGGAGAAGGGAAAATTTTCAAAAACCAATAGAAACAATTACTAACAGAACAATTTATTTGATAAGCTGAGGTGCTTAGTACTAGAGTGATTCTTTCAAATTAATTCATGTTAAGTTAGTAAATTTAAACTATTTATTTTGGTGTTCATTTCAACAATGTCTCTGCGAAAGCGAGCAAATATTGATGCAAAGACTGCATATATATATATATATATATATATAAAATAGATTATATATATATATATATATTTATAAAATAGATTTTACTTCTTATAGGTAGTAGTTAATTTGTGGCTTCATCAACATACAAAGTTTTCGCCTCATACGTGTCTGAAATTGTATTTTTGGTAGTTTAGATCAGGGTTTCTCAAACTGCGAGGCGCGAAGGGATTTCAGATGAGGTGTGAACCAATTTCTCACTTCTTTCGAGTTGCCTAAATTATGATTGACTAAAAAATTAATATTCTGTTTGGCCTATGAAGCAATAAAATTAATTAATATCTTACAAAACCTTACTATTTTTATAAACTTCTACAAAGCTCTTATCAGAAAATAATTAAATCAATTAAATAATAAATGTCTCATTTTTGTATTTTAACGTAAAAAAGTTATTTTATTCTAAGAATAAGAGTCTTAACAATTAATTTTATGTTCATATAAGGCTCAAGAGTATAGAGTTTGAGAAAACCTGGTTTAGATGATTTGCTAAAAATAAGATAATTTACCCAAATTAAATGTGAGCGAAGCCGTGGGCAAACTCGAGTAAGTTAATATGATTTTAAAAAAATGAATGATTGATTAATTGATTTAGCAAAATTAATAAACAAATATACTTAGAAAGACTGATAAAATATACTTTGGCACTTAAAAAAAATATATTCAAAATTCAAAATTAAAAAAAAAATTAAAATGGTGTGACCACATGTATGTGCTAATTAATAAAAAACGGTGCGGGTACAAAACTTTTTATTTCTGGTACAAAACGGTACAAAAATTATTATTATTAGCACCACTTCTTACTACCCGTTCGGGTTATGCACTTCCGCTAATGTGTAATGGTAGGGTGATTGTGAGATGAAATGAAGGACCTACAGTTTAACGTGGAATCCGAACCACGGTGGTGGCCTGGCACTCCCCACATTAACAAGATGGCTTGTCAAAAATTAGAACAAAACCTTGGCAATGTAAAAAGTTCAACATACAAAAGTGGTACTACAGTATAATGGACGTGCTGCTATACCTTGGGAAGTAGTAATTTTAGAAAAGACTTATATATTTTGAAACGGTAGTATATACTATTTAACTAAACACTACACACCTCGCCATCTATTAGCATCACTACAAATCTTAACGAATGTTTCCGATGACAGCAAAACATATTTTAATAAATGGTCTAAAAATTAACTTTACAAAAAGTCGTTTGGCCTAAAAGGCATTTGGCCTAAAAGGCGTTTGGCCTAAAGTCATTTGGCCTAAAGGCATTTGGCCTAAAAGGCATTTGGCCTAAAAGGCATTTGGCCTAAAGGCATTTGGCCTAAAAGGCATTTGGCCTAAAGGCATTTGGCCTAAAGGCATTTGGCCTAAAGGCGTTTAGCCTACACTTTAGGCCAAATGCCTTTTAGGCCAAATGACGGGTACCCAATTTAAAACCTTCGGTTATCCTCGGAAAGTAAAAGGTACTGTTAGTTGTTTCATCTGAATATAGATAGCCCAACTGATGCAAGGTAGTTACAATATTTCTAAAAACATTGACAATATCCTACATACAACTAGATCAGTAGTTCACAAAACACTATATCACCTTTTTATATATAGATTTCCAATATTATTTCCTTGTTAATATATCTCACGGTCATAAAGTTAACGAAAAACAATAAGAAAATCCCATTCTCAACATCGTTTACGCGCGGTAAAATTATATGTGTACATTCAAATTATGGGGACTTTTGACAACTTATTCCGAAAGGCAAAATGAAAGTGGAAACCAAGATTCAACCCACCCACTTTAAATTTGTCTGAAGTGACGCCCGATTTTCGTTTAGCGCTACTGAGATATATATGAACATTTTTTTTTATCTATTGTATTAACAATTAATATATAAATAATAGTGACGCATTAAATAAATGTTGCCAGTAAATATTAAAATGGTCATATATATATATATATATATATATATATATATATATATATATATATAAACTTAAATTATGGTTTTGACTAGATCCTTAACTCTATTATTATTGTTAGAATTATTATAACTATTATTATACAAAATTAGTACAGTTATTTTTTTTTAAACAGTGTAACTATTTTTATTACGTTGATATTATTATCAACATGGGCTATGTTAACACAATAGGTCCTTTGTTTAAAAACTATATACTAATTTCCCTCCTAGTAATTAGCAAAGCATTCTCAGGAATTATTTCAACTTGTGAAAAAAATTACAAAAGATTTTATGAAATTGTCGTTGGTCTTTTTTTAAGTCTTCATAAAACGTAAAAATACAAAATGTGGAAGCCTTTACAGGATGATAACTTCCTAGGGCCAGAAAAACGTACGATGTAAGCAAGTGGACCTCCGAAAAGCCAATGGCTGCAGCAGAGGCCAGAGGGATTGATCTGACGAGCTTTGGTTGGTAAAAATATCTCACCGCTAGGATCGCTTGTGTTCTCCCATTCCAAAAAGTGACACTCTTATAGCCTAGAGGCAAACAGACGTGACTCAAGTTGGCCCACCACATTGCCGAAAAAAAATTATTTTTTTGTCTAATCGTTTGTGCTCTATTTATGCTCATATGTTCCCGAACATGAACATTTGTGTTGTTAAACTGGCCAATTTAGAAAATATTTAATGTGGCGGTCCAACTTGAGCTCAAGCTAGCCTGCCACATATTGAAAAAACAACATAACAAAATTTATTTAAGTCAATCCATTGTATTCCGTTTGTGCTCATATGTGCCCGAAAATGAACATTTGTGCTTTAAAATTAGAAAATCTAGAGAACATTTAATGTGGCGGGCTAACTTGAACCTTCCCTAATTCATAAACTGTAGAAAAATATAGTTCAAGCTGGCCAGCCACATTTTTAAATATCAATGTAACAAAATTCTGTTTTCGCCATTAGTTTGGGCTTCGTTTGTGCTCATGTGTACCCGGAAATGAACATTTGTCCTATAAATTATTATTATTATTATTAACACCACGTCTTACTACCCATTCGGGTTGTACGCACTTACGCTAATGTGTAATGTTAGGGTGATTGTGAGATGAAATGAAGGACCTACAGTTTAACGTGGAATCCGAACCACGGTGGAGGCCTGGTATTCCACACATTCACAAGTTGTGATTAATATACGTCTTGTCAGAGGTGAAGGAAGGTTTTGGAAATCAGATAAATCTGTGCCAGGACTGAGGATTGACCCGGCCGCCAGCTCAGAAGTTTGACACCTTACCCCTAGACCACCAGGTCACCTTTTTTTGTCCTATAAAATTAGAAAATCTAGAGAAGAATTAAGGTGGCGGGCTAACTTGAGTCTTCCCTATACAATAACATGTAGAAAAATCGAGTTCAAGGTGGCCCGCCATATTTTTAAATAACAATGTAACAAAAATTCTGTTTTCACCACTCGTTTTTATTTCGTTTGTGCTCATATGTGCATGAACATGAACGTTAGTACTGTGAACATAGGCCTTTTATATAACATTTATTGAAGGCGATCCAGCTAGAGCTCAAGATAGCCCAACACATATTGAAAACAAAACATAACAACATTCTGTTTTCACCATTATTTTGTTCTTTGTTTGTGCTCATATGTGCCCGAAAATAAACATTTGTGCTCTAAAATTAGAAATGCTATATAACATTTAATGTGGCGGGCCAAGTTGAGCCTTTCCTATATCATAAGCTGTAGAAAAATAGAGTACAAGTTGGCTCGCCACATTTTGAGATATCAATGTAACAAAATTCTGTTTTCATCATTCGTTTTTATTTCGTTTGTGCACATGTGCCCGAACATGAACTATAGTGCTGTGAAACTAGGCCTTTTAGATAACATTTAATGAAGGCGATCCAACTAGAGCTCAAGCTAGCCCACCACATTAACTGTTTTCTAGAATTTCTAATTTTAGAGCACAAATACTCGTTTTTGGGCACATATGAGCACAAACGAAAAACAAACGAATGGTGAAAACAGAATTTTGTTACATTGATATTTAAAAATGTGGCGGGCCAGCTTGAACTCAATTTTTCTACAGGTTGTGGTATAGGGAAGACTCAAGTTAGCCCACCACATTAATTGATCTTTAGATTTTCTAATTTTAAAGCACAAATGTTAATTTTCGGACACATATGAGCACAAATGGAGCACAATAGATTGACTTAAATAAATTTTGTTATGTTGTGTTTTTCAATATGTGGTGGGCTAGCTTGAGCTCAAGTTGGCCCACCACATTAAATATTTTCTAAATTGGCCAGTTTCACAGCACAAATGTTCATGTTCAGGCACATATGAGCACAAATAGAGCACAAACGATTAGACAAAAAAAGGTTTTTTTCAGCAATGTGGCGGGCTAACTTGAGTTACGTTGCAAACCGGCTAAATCTTCTCTTTCTCTCTTCTCCGTCGCACTCTATAAGAGACTATGAAAGGTGGGATTAGGCAGCAGTCCTTTCTTCCCTCCATTCCTAATAATAGCAAACGACCTTGAAGTAAACCATAACAAAAATTCATTGTTCCCCGGCAAATTTCCTTTGGTTCTTTTTCAAACCCACTAACATAATTTGTTTTGAGTTTCACGAGTTGTAGGTGGGCACCTCTGTCTTGCTTCATCCTTTGCTTTATATAGATTAAATAATGTATTGAATTGTATATTTTTGTGTAAAGTTTAGTGATATCTAATTTTTTTAAATATGTATTTCATCTTCATTTTTGAAAGAAAGATTTTTACTATAAAATAATGAATCGAGGACAAAAATGTGCATACCGCGCCTGCTCAATTACACGGTGTACTTATGGTAATTTTTCCTAAATGGTTTCCCGTTTTTCCACGCAAACGAGGGTACTTCTCATAATTCTATCTTCCTCATACCTACCTTCTAATTGCTATTAAATGTGGAAAGCATTGACAGGCGTGATGATACAATGAAAAAACAACACTACTAGAGCTTACTCTATTTACTTGAAAAACATATTTTAGACAGTGAAAATACATCATATTCAAATATAACAAATGTACATTTTTGTATAATTATAATTACATTTAAACTTGAATTAACATTTTTAAGATAAATACTATACTTACTATATTGACTTAATAATATAAAATGAGAGACTCCTTTAACCCACTGGCTCAAAAATAATTCATTATTAACATTATATACATATATATATATATATATATATATTTATATAATCTAAACCTTTTTTAAAGGGTTTTGAACTAAAAGTTTAGTACCCTTTAATTAAATAAAAGCTAATGGATATACTTTTGATTTTTTCACTTGACGAGAAAAAGGGGCATTATAAGTCCATAAAAACCATGAAATAACTATCATATTTTATAAATTAATTATATCTTTGATAAAATGACCTCTCACTAAGCGTTTACTTAGAACCAGTGGCGCACTCAATGGGGTGGAGTAAACGGGGCACCTTCCCCCATGACCCCTAATAATTTCAATACAAACATAAATTATTTACTTTATAACTAAAGCATAAGACACAGAAGATGAGTCGTATACATAGGCTCCTTTTTAAGACTTGGTTTAAGACTTTATATTCAAAACACACACACACACACATATTAAAAGTGCCACTTATAATCTCATTTGAAAAAAGCACAACCATAGTAGCTTCCATACATTGTATACAAGAAAATGTATATAACTAGTAGCCACCATTCTGGTAATTAAGTTCGTTTTAGTTTTTAAGTCTCTTAACACAAGATATGGGTTATTACACCGAGGACCTCGCTTATAGAGACTTCAGAATCACTCGCACACCACCCAATTTCGGTTAAATTTAATACTAAAGTACTTCGAACTGACAAAGCTACCATAGCGTGTTATTCAACACATTAACATATATTGACTTAGACCAGGGGTTCTCACATTTTAGACCGAAGGAGCCTTTGTACCAGAAAAAATGAATGGACGAACTCTCACAAAAATATTTACACTAGTATTATGATCATTCAATAAATACATTTAAATCTCACAAGTCTTTTATAATTTAATACTTGAATGAATATAAAAGAAGAACTACACTACACCCCGACCTCCGCGTCACTCAAAAACAAGTTATATTTTGAGTGCGATGACGTATGAGACCAGGTAGCTTACAGCGTTAATACCAACGTACCAGTTGTTTATTTGTGTACAGAGGTGTATTTTTTTTAATCACGTAATATATAATTATTTTGTTAACAACACATAAACCGTACTAAATGTTGATTTCAATACACAGTCCGACACTTTATCTCAGTTGGTAGCGTGTTTGCATACTGAGCTAAAGGTCCCGGGTTCGATTCCTGGAATGTCCGAAAAACGTAACATTGGTTTACTGTGC
The DNA here is from genome assembly GCA_039000515.1 of Timema cristinae. Classification (NCBI taxonomy): domain Eukaryota; kingdom Metazoa; phylum Arthropoda; class Insecta; order Phasmatodea; family Timematidae; genus Timema; species Timema cristinae. Next base: position 53,520 of record JBCFYV010000674.1, read on the forward strand.
TTTTCCCCTTTCACAATGATGAATTAACTGTCAGGGGACTGGGTGTTTTATTTGTTCTAGATTTAAGTTAGTTTGTCAGACTCTGAGGAAATAATCTACATTCTACGGTGTGTCTGTCGCTAGTTTTATATCGAGTGTCACTCATTGAGCGTGAACTGGGAAAGAGGGAAGGGTTGATAGGGTGGGGTATTACCAAATTTTTCTCCCCCATCGAAATGTGCCTTCCTCCAGTTTGTTAAACTTCCCTCTGATATACTTGAGTTTGAAGCTGAAAGATGATTTGCATCAAACTTCAAAAGATTCTATAACACTCTATTATTATTTTTAAATGCTTAAGGGACACCCCAAATAGCTTTTAGTGGCATTCCATTTTCAAATATTTTCCACTGGCTTGGAGTCAAACCCCTAAAAACTCCTTAAAAATAGTTTTTTTACAAACTACCTCGCCCAACACTAATAAAGCTTCGCCGATATTCTTGATAGTCATCACAATACGTTTTTTTTTTCATTGTGACTTACTACCCGTTTGAGTTGTACACATACATCAATTTACCCTAATGAACCAGGAATGAGGAAGGTGACATTTTAGATTGAATGTACCTACATTTGCGTATATTGAGAGTGGAGAACCATTTTAGGGAAAAATACCCTTGTTACACCCGGCTGGGATGAACTTCAATCTTAGAGGACAACTTTATTTCCAACTGAGGGAGGGGGGGTGCGGGGGGGGGGATATAGGTGGAGGACACACATATTATCTCCAACTTTGAGGGGGGCATATATTATTACCAACTTATATAACACAAATGTAGCTGAATCTAATATTACCCTTTAAATATATAGTTTGACACACTCAGTTGAACATTAATATAAATTCAAAATTTTCACTATACTACAAATTGGTTTATGAATAGGCCTACTTACAAGAGGGTTATTAAATATATATTGAAAAGTTAACACATAATTTAAGTGAACATTTACGTCACCAAATACCTTAATTCTTTCATTAACTTGCGTACTATATACATTTGTTCATGTACTACAATAAACTATGTTCTTGTAAAAAACATATTTATGTGTGTCATACAGCCACGTGATTTATTAAATTTAGAAATAATGTTTCTAAAGTATGTTTTAAGATGGCACGGATAGCATAAAACTATATCCACCTTGCATGGGGAGATTTTTCTTACAGACTACTGTCCACATTAATGAAGCAAGATCGATTGGTTTAATAAGGTTATAAAATGCATATGTGAAATCTTGCAGTTAAGTAAACTATTTAAACAAATCATTAAATTCACTATAGAAGGGGACTTTTCCATAAAGTAAAACTATTGGGGGTGACATGTTTACACGCCATGAAACCACTTACTATTGGTTTCGTAAATCTAATACAATGCCTAGATTCACGGGTGATATATTTTCCCCTTGGATAACATTTTCGGAGACATCACAAATAAGGGCGATTTTAATTGGCTTATTTAAGGAAAGTACAGCAGTTAGGGCTGAAGGTCTTGTTCATATTCATCAGGTGAAATAATGTTCTGAGCAAATCAAATACGAATCATGACTCCATTTTCCATTTCGTTCAGAAGGGAATACATCTTCATCTGACATCAGAATCTTTAGGGAAGTCATAGTGTATAACACCATATCTCTTAGATTACTTTTATTGCATACGCCAACGGTACAACGCTTACCGGAATTTTTTTAATATCGGTATGACACTTTTCGTAACCCTTCACGCATAAATAATAAAAAAGCTTACTATAAACATACAAACATCTACTATTCACATTGGCTTTGGAATCATACTTGACATAAATAAGAAGTTAGTAACGAGCGCACCCGCCTCGGTGGCGTGGATAGCTAACGCGCTAGTCGTGTTGAGATCTACTGCTGAGGATGGGGAGATCGAGGTTTGAATCTCGGTCGGGTGAACTGGGGATGGTTTTTCCTCATTGGTTTTCCACTCTCCTTCCACGCAAATGCGGGTTCACTTCCACTAATTCAACCTTCCCAATTCCTAATCCATTAGCGTAATTAGTACTTAGGCGTATAACCCGAACGGGTAGTAAGACGTGGTGCTAAATAATAATAATAAAAAGTGCGGCACTGCAAAGTCACATGATCTGAACATAAGCAAGCTTGGCTAGATTACGATCAGACGTTACAGCAGCGCTGCGTGTTAGGGTAGAGCTGAATGCTGACCGGTAAAGTGAACGAGCCTACCCTACAACTCTAGTAGCCTTAGTATAAGGAAGGGCCCATCAAGATGACCAAATAAATCTTAAAATTTGAAATTTCTCAGTGAGTTGAGTAATAGCAGGAGGAAGGGGAGCTTGGAGGTCAACATTTTCAAAACTAATATATTTAATTACTTCTCTGTATTGTAAAGAATTTAAATTTATTAATTAGGTACGGGAAACAATACAAATAGACATTTATATAATAATAATTATTATTATTATTATTATAATTATTATTATTTAAAATTGCATTCTGAGAAATAGTGGTGATGGAGTATAATAAAGAAAAAAACTTTTTGAGATTAAGAAAAAAATAAAGTTTTGACAGATAAATAAAGATAAATCAAATCCCAGATAGCCAAAATAACATTAGACTCTAAATTTCTCAAAGTGGGTAGGGGAATAAGGGGTCCAAAATCTACAAAATTAATAGAAACTACTACATCTCAGTGCAGTGTCGTTAAAAATCGAATTTTGGCATGCCCGTAAATGCACCACTCCAAAAAACTAATAAGTCTGAACATTTAAAAATGTAACTCCATGAAATCAAGGGAGGGGCGGGGGGAGTTATAAAAAACCTTTTATCTATAGTTGAAAATCGAAATTTGGTTGGCAGGTAGAAGTACAACTATAGATAAAGAAAGTATTCTTTAAAATATGTGTTTAAATGGGAGTTTGAGAAATTATGATTGGGGAGGAGAAGGAAAAAATTTCAAAAACCAATAGAAACAATTACTAACAGAACAATTTATTTGATAAGCTGAGGTGCTTAGTACTAGAGTGATTCTTTCAAATGAATTCATGTTTAGTTAGTAAATTTAAACTATTTATTTTGGTGTTCATTTCAATAATGTCTCCACGTAAGCAAGCAAATATTGATGCAAAGACTGCATATATATATATATATATATATATATATATATATATATATATATATATAATAGATTTTACTTCCCTATAGGTAGTAGTTAATTTGTGGCTTCATCAACATACAAAGTTCTCGCCTCATACGTGTCTGAAATTGTATTTTTGGTAGTTTAGATCAGGGTTTCTCAAACTGCGAGGCACGAAGGGATTTCAGATGAGGTGTGAACCAATCTTTCACTTCCTTCGACTTGCTAAATTATGATTGACTAAAAAAATAATATTCTGTTTGGCCTATGAAGCAATAAAATTAATTAATATCTTACAAAACTTTACTATTTTTAATAAACTTCTACAAAGATCTTATCAGAAAATAAAGAAATCAATTAAATAATAAATATCTCATTTTTGTATTTTAACGTAAAAAAGTTATTTTATTTTAAGAATAAGAGTCTTAACAATTACTTTTAATGTTCATATAAGGCTCAAGAGCATAGAGTTTGAGAAAACCTGGTTTAGATGATTTGCTAAAAATAAGATAATTTACCCAACTTAAATGTGAGCGAAGCCGTGGGCAAACTCGAGTAAGTTAATATGATTATAAAAAATGAATTATCGATTAACTCATTTAGAAAAATTAATCAACAATAATACTTAGAAAGACTGATAAAATATACTTTGGCATTTAAAAAAAAATCAAAATTCAAAATAAAACAAAATTATTAAAATGGTGTTGACCACATGTATGTGCTAATTAATAAAAAACGGTACGGGTACAAAACTGTACAAAAACTAGTACAAAACCTTGGCAATGTAAAAGTTCAACATACCAAAGTGGTACTACAGGTTATATGGACGTGCTGCTATACCTTGGGAAGTAGTAAGTTGAGAAAAGACTTATATATTTTGAAACGGTAGTATATACTATTTAACTAAACACCACACACCTCGCATTAGCATCACTACAAATAATAACGAATGTTTCCGGAGACAGCAAAACATATTTTAATAAATGGTCTAAAAATTAACTTTACAAAAAGTCATTTAGCCTAAAGTCGTTTGGCCTAAAAGGCGTTTGGCCTAAAAGGCGTTTGGCCTAAAGTCATTTGGCCTAAAAGGCATTTGGCCTAAAGGCGTTTAGCCTACACTTTAGGCCAAATGACGGGTACCCGTCACCGCTCCAAGGCCAGAGCTCGCACTACCTGGTTGCTGGAATGTGCCACCAACCCTTCTATCTTGATGAACACTAGGGGAGGGAGTAATGTCCCGTCATAACTTTAAGGGCAACGTTCCCCCTACCTGCTTGTTTACAGTCAACACTTATCACTTCACTATTTCCTCCCTTATTCAAAACTCACAGTTTAATATTAGAACACAATAGCTTATAGCCACCAACATATATACATATCTATAAAACAAAACTACCTTACAAATTAAAGATACTTATTTACATTTTTCTTCATTCAGCTAAAGCCGGCTTGAAATGGAATTGTTTGTGCTCTGTTCCAGGCTGGGTATTGACATACTTCTTCATCTGTGTTGGCATCCACTGCATTATTGTGAAGATCCTGTGAAATTTCCACCAGCTGCCAGCGTTAACTCGTGGGATTGATGCCAGTTGCTTGAGATTCCAAGCAAGTGTCATCTTACGTCACCAGCTTTGTACCTTCACCTTTATTCTGACCAACCAGGGGCGGCCCAACCTCTTCTCGTGGTGGATCTCGGGCTGAGTACGGTTTAAGCCAATTGAAGTGAACCACAGGGCATTTTCTTGGGTTTAGTGTGTATTGAATACGGTACGTCACATTCAATAATCTTTTGCTGACGACCTAGGGACCCTGCCATGGGTTGTGCAACTTAAGAGGCAAGCCTTCCCTTATTTATGGTGTGTGTAACCACACTTTGTCACTACTTTATATGCTTTCTCAGAGCAGTGGCAGTCATATTCGTCTTTTTGTCTCTCCTGTCCCACTCTAAGCGATTACGAAGCTCCATTGTATACGAAGTGGGTGTAACTTCTTCTTCTACTTGCTCCGTTAGTCTCCCGTGCACTATATCGATTGGTAAACGAGCTTGTCATCCAAACATAACCTCAAAAAAGGTGTGTATAGTGGTTTCATGTATACTCGCATGGTATGCCATCATTAGCTGAGGCAACTTTACGTCCCAGTAATTTTGGTTTTTATTTACGCACTGAGACATCATGTCCAGTAACGTACGATTAAATCGTTAATTAAGCCATCTGACATAGGGTTGTAAGCTGTGGTTCGCGTCTTCGCAATCTGTAATATATCGCACAAGTGTCTGATTACTGTTTCGTCGAAATTTCTGCCTTGGTCGGTGTGAAGTTCAGTAGTAAGACCAAACCTGCTGATGAATTCTTCCACCAGGACTCTTGCAGCTGTGACTGTCTTCTGGTTTGGCAGTGCATACGCTTCCACCCAACGAGTAAATTAATTTGACACAACCATAATTACTTTTTTCCCCGCTTTGACCTTGGAAAGGGGCCTAATATATCAACGGAAACCCGTTGCAGTGGTTCACCAACACTAAACTTCTGTAGTGGTGCCTTAGCTATTATTTAAGTTTTCCTAGCCGCACAATTAGGACATTGCTGGACCCACACTGTGGTGTCTCGATGGAGATCCGGCTCATAGAACAGCGAGCGGAACTTTTCAACTGTGATGTGACCTCCAGTGGGTGTGTCATGAGACTGCGTAGAATTTCTGTTTTAAGCATTCGTGGGACAATCAGCTTAAGTATATGGGTATTCTCAACTTCTTCAAAACATCGATAAAGATCTGCGATAGATGTTCTAGCCACCGAGCTACTTGCCCTTCAGACTCTTTGAAATTGTGGAACCGTACTAGTACTCTATGGTCAGTACGCACACTCACTACCTCAATTTCTTCAAAATAGCAACGAAAGAATTGGAGACAATCAACCAGGGCTTATAGTTCTCTACTTGTTGCACAATACTGCTTCTCTGTCTTAGTAAGAGGGCGGCTTCAATAATAAACTACTTTTTCTTGTCCATCTTGAGTCTGGTTAAGTACTGCCCCGATTTCAACTGCACTTGCATCACAATACACCAGCCATTCACATTCCAAACGGGGTAACCCTAAAATGGGGTTGGTCACCAATCATATTTTTAGCTGCTCAAAGGCTGTTTCGCAAGTTGGATCGAACACAAATGGTACTCCTTTGTGAGTGAGTCACTGTAGAGGTGCAGCAATCATAGCAAAGTGGCGGATGTAGTGGGGATAGTATCCGGATGTTTGCAGGGAAGAGTTCACTTCTTCCGCAGTTATGGAGATGGGCCATGATTGAACCTTATTTACTTTATCTTCAGATGTAGCAATCCCTTGCACTGAAATACTATGCCCCAGGAAAGTAATCTTATCCCGCACAATTTGACATTTCCTAGGCTTGATTTTGAGGCCAGCATCACGTATTCGTGTAAAAATTTGACGCAAACGCTCCACGTGTTGTTTCTCATCCCGACTCCATATTACCACATCATCTAGCTACGCCATGCAGGTTTTCACGTGATACCTGTTACCACCAAATCCTTGAGGCGTTGGAAGGTAGCTGGTGCATTACAGAGGCCATAGCTCAATATATTAAATTCGTAGGGGCCATCTGCTGTAACAAATGCTGTTTTGGAACGATCTTCTGGTGATATCTAAACTTGATGATAGGCGACTGCCATGACGAAAGATGAGAACAATGTTGCTCCTGACAAATCCTCAAGTATGTCATCCATACGTGGGAATGGATGGCATCTTTCACAGTCAGCTCGTTAAGTTTTCGGTAGTCACAACAGAAACGAACGAAACCATCTTTCTTTGCTGTAAGGACTATAGTTGATCCCCATGTTGAGGTAGAGGGACTCACATTACCTTGCTTCTCCATGTCACTGACGTCCTTACGAATATACTCTCAGTATTTATACGCAACGTGACGCGGATGTTGTTTTGCTGGTTTAGCCTCACCCGTTTCAATTCGATGATACGTTAGGTTTGTACAACTACAATAAAAATCATTTTGTTCCACAATATCCGCAAACTCATATAATAGCGCTATTGTCTCTACACGCGTAGCCTCAGAGTACTTAGCTTGGGTAAGGTCGAACAATACAGCTCCTTGACGATGTTTGGTTTGTGAAGTTAGAGATAAGCATACGGGAGAAGATTTTTCTTCGTCAGGTAGGTGGTGGAAGTGACAAATTGATGTCCCCTTATACAACACAATAGGGTCTGGTGATGTATTTAGAAGTCGGGAAGGTACCCTGTTCTTGCGAGCTGTCACCAAAATACTGGCAGAAAGAATGCTGTATTTATCTGCTACTTGAAGGTTGGGATCCAAGCAACCTCCCAACTCTTCAAATTCTGAAGCCACTATTCCGTCGTGGGTTAAAAACATTTCACTTCTGGCAGGCACGGTGACATTTTCCCCAAGATTAACATGTGACTCGTGTGTTTGAAATAGGAATTTATTGGAGTTTGAATACTTAACATAATGGCATGGAACTTTAACTCCAACGATATTGAGGACGTCCTGAAAAGTAATTATATCACACTTATGTGCCAATATGAATGACAATCCTAACAAAGCAGACTGGGAAACATCTTTGATTACAAACAATGTTTGTGTGTACTTAGTATTACCGAGTATGATGGGTAAGGCTACCCAGTCTAAAACTGATAACTGACTCCCACTTACATCATGTATTGAGATCGTTGATGAGACAAGTTGATCCTCTGAACTCTTAACGAGTTCTCACAAGTCTTCTCGTATTATGCATACTGTAGCTGCAGAATCAATTAGGAAATCCACTTTAATGGAATGAATAGCTCCAGACGCGTAGATCGCAACTGGATTATTTATCGTAGAAATCTAGAGTGTCTGATTGGAGGCCGATGTAGGTAGACGAAAACAATCTACATTGGTGATCACGAGATTTCCGAAAATTTTGCCAAACATTCCCGCCGTACATGTCCTCATTCTCCACACTGAAAGCAACGTGGTCCCGACTGATCCCATGTAACTCTATCCCGAGAGTCACGTTTATTTTCTCGGCACTCGTCCTCTCAATGGTCACGGTATTTATAGTAACTTCAATTACATACTTGATGCGTAGGATTAAGTTGTTCTTGGTGACTCACCAGAGACGGAGCATGAGGTCTTCTATCTTCTAAAACCATATGAAGTGCTCTCGCCACTGCCTCTTGAATTGACTGCTGTAATAAAATATATGTTATATTTGTCTCTGCTACAGGAATAGTGGCGGCAACTACACGTTCAACTGGCAGAGCATGCTCAACTTCTGACACTGCCTCCATCATTTACCCGCGACTTACAAGATCCATAACCGTTTTGGAGGAATTCCGTTGCAAAGATACGCGAATGTCACTATCTTCTATACACTGAATAAGCCGGTCACGGACTAGTTCATCCCGAAATTCTGGATTAAACTGTGAGTACACTTCCATTGCTAAGCGCTGCAGGTCAATTGCGAGTGTTGTTAAACGCTCATTTGTCTTGCGGTAACGTGAAACAAACGCCGCTTTCTTTAAATCTGGCAGTAACGGTTTTTTGAAAACAATCTTCAATCAGAACACACTTTATCAAAATCTTTTCTGTATTTATCTGTGAGAGAGTGGTAGACGTTTTGCGCTGACCCAGTAAGGGATAGTCCCAAAAATAAAGGACGCAATTACTCCTTCTACCCGTTAGCTGCGGCCAAGATCTCGAAAGTAAAGAGCCAGTCTTCAAACGACTCACCCGTAAACCAACTAAATTTGGACGGAAACAAAGTTGAACCAGCCATAGCTCTAAATAAATAAATAAATACCATCACAAGTAGCTTATAATAGTGAATAGTAGGCCTACCGTTCAGTCGCACTAGCTATCAGATAGCACACACACACACACAAATACAGAGAACATAATAATAGTAAAAATAGGTAATTGTTTTGGAAGCACATCCACTACTTAACAATCAAATTAAATAAACATTATTAGATTACAAGTCAATAATAAACTATCTTTCTACGCATATCACTTTTATACGAAACTATTACACGCACCGAAGGCCACAGTGTAATATTACTTTATTCCGCATTCACGTACAAGACATACAGATCCACCTAGTCACAGCTCCAAGGCACTCCTTGGCTGCTGGAATGTGCCACCAACATTCTGTCTTGATGAACACTAGGGAGGGGGAGTAATGTCCAATAATAACTTTAAGGGCAACACTCCGCCCTACCTGCTTGTTTGCAGTCAGCACTTGTCACTACACTACCAAAGAATAAACTTGACCCTCTTTAGATTTATCTCACTCCTCTCTGATATTATTGAACGCTGAAAAATGGATTTGTTTCAAATTTCAAATATCTTTAAAAGGCATATAATTTTATTTAAAAAAATGTTGAAACAAGATCACTCTGAATTGATTATAAAGGCATCCAAATTACGAAATTGCAAGAGGCGTAACATTAAAAATAGCTTCTGAGAGCATTCAATTTTTCAAAATTTGGTGGAAGAGTGCCATTCTAAATAGCTTCCAGAAACATTTAATTTTAAAATATTTTCCAGGTAAGGGTACTTCGAATAGCTTCTGGAGTAACCCAGTTTTCAAAATATTTCCGGGAGGAAGACCACTTGAATAGCCCCTATTAAAGGCATCTATTCTTAGGCAAAGATCAATCTAAATAACTTTAGGAACATTTAAATAAAAATTATGGAGGACAGCCACTCCAAATATATTCTAAAAGAATATAGTTTTTGAACATTTTCAGAAGAATATTATTTTAAATAGCTTCTAGAGCTATTCAATTTACAAAAAAAATTGCTGAAAGGGTTCAAATAACTTGTACAAGCTACCAAGCTTCGATTTTTAGGATTTTTACTTTCTCGCTATCTTGCAGGTAACTAGAGAAAGTAATGTGATCTTAAAAAAAATCAAACTCAAGATTTTGATGAATCTTGACGTTTCATGACCCCCCGAATCCAAAAAAAGTTGTTTTTGACTTTCCGTCTGTCTGTCTATACCTCCAACAAGAGCCTAAAACTATTTTACCGATCGGGCTTAAAAACTTGGTAAGTAGGTTTTTCATGGGGTTGCCCCAACGGGTTTTTGGAATTGGATATCAAACCCCTAAAATTTAAGGGTAGATTACTAAAGGGCAAAAATATAAAAAGTCGATTTTCTCAAAATCGGCTCTAACAATTTTGATTAAACTTCATTTAAAAACATTTATAAATATTCCAAACAAAATGGCTTCCCTCAATATTTCGGCAAAATTACTTTAAGGGCTCTGGTCTAATGCGTAAATTATCTTTTATATAATATCTCCTAAACTATATGAGATATGAAAATTACTTATCGTTACAAATATGTAGGCCTATTTATAATACAAATATTTTATAAGAAGCATATTTTTAAAAAACCAAAATCTTTCAAGCTATACGTAAATATATGTATTTTTTAACTTTAGAACAAAAAAGGTAAAAGTATTTCGACCGCAAAAGAAAAATCTAACCTGAAATGTTGATGGATGTCGACGTCTTAAGACCCCCCAAACCCTAAAAAGTGGTCTTTGCAATGGCGTCTGTCTGTGTGTTTGTTTAAATTTAAAAATTAATAATAGTTTAAGAAAGGGCGAAAAGATTTAAAAAATCGATTTTCTCAAAATAGACAAACGATTTTGATTAAAATTCGTTTCTTAGGTGTTGATCAAGATTATAAATAAACTGGCTATTTTCATTTTACCATGAAAATGAATTTTAGGGTACTTTACAGACGCAGAAACTTCCGTATCTCCGCAACATTTGAGATACTAAATAACTTATCATTGCAAAATTGCAGTACTATTCAAAATAAAAAACTTTTATATGAAATATATTTTTATAAATCCAACAGTTTCGGGAGATATTGGCAAATATATTAATACAATTTTGTGAGCAATAGTTGTTAAGAGATACTATTTAAATTTTTTAACGTAAAAAATTCTCCAATGCCATAGAGTAATATAAGTCTCTAAAAGTTTATGTTGTTTTTCCCTTAAACCTCTTAGCAGAAATGTTTGTACAACAATGGTCTATATCCATTTTAGACTCAATAGTCAATAATTACCTTTTTTATTGGTCAAAAATTTATAAATGAAGAATTTAATAGCAATGCGATGGCATGAAGATTTGCAACACCTAATAAAATATCGAAAATTTTAACCGGAAGTGGAAATTTAATACTAAGTGTAGACCCTTGTGGCCCCAACATTGTTTGTTCTTTCCATCGATCCAAACATACAAATGAAGACATTAATTCTTTAAATACAAAATTATAAAATTTAAAACCCTGACTAAATAAATGTTCTACATGGAGTATAGTGCAATTTATGATTGGGTTTGCTAGTTTTGTATTATTTCTTTTTCACATATATTACGAGTTTTAAGAGAATATCTCCATTTTCAAACAATAGAGCGACAAAGTCCGTGTGGATTTCCTTTCCCATTTATTTTTTTAGAGGAATCACTTAAATAGATTTTAAAGCAGTCTAATTTTCAAAATAATTTGAGTGAGAACCCCTTTTAATGCCAGTGGAGTCTTTTTTCAAAACATTTCAGACAAGAGTTACTGTAAATATTTTCCAGACATTTGGCAGGGGGGGTCCCTTTGGCCCTTTAAAAATCAATAAGGTTTCGCCACCGCTTAGATTAAACATTTCAAAGATATGGGGCCCAAATTTACTCCGGTTTGAGCACCTGGTGGGCCTGAAAGCAGATGTTAGGATACAAATCATTTAGCTTTGTTGGGCAATAGTAAGAAAGGTGTGGCAAAAAGAAAACAGAAATTTAGTTAGAAGCTCATTCGTGAGGACGCTGAAAAGACTAACTCAATGATCACACAGAGACCACGGATTGGGGACGATTATTTAGAGATTACAGCAAACAACATATCATTTGACAGGGTTTTAAAAAGTTCAAATTTATTTATAAACAATTTTAACTATCAATAATTATATTAGATTGAAAACTGTGAACAGAATACAGTCGGGAAATGCGTGCTTGAATATAAATTGCAAGACATTGTTAGGTATCAAAACTCGTGATTAAGGTGGCAGGGCATACAGTGTGAATGGAATACTTAACCCTGTTCAGGTTACTAATTTGGGAAACTCAATGTAAAGCGACCTTTAGAATACCTAGACGCGATGGGAGGAAGTATTGAATGGGCCTGAAAGGATAGGGTGTAAATTTGGTGGACAGGGTACACTAATTCAAGATAGGGAAGGTGGTGTACTTTTTTAAGTGCGACAGTGAACTTTCGAGTTTCTAAAGCCCTAAAGTGATAAGTTACATCAGCAGGGAAAAGGTTAAATTACCGTATGAAGCCTCAAACAATTTGACTTAAAATCAATATCATATATTTGATTTTAAAAAAAAAGTTGTTTTTTTTTATAGGGTATTTTTAAAATTACTAAAAGACCCAAATTTAATTCAAGAACCACACCGTATGTACGCAATAAAGGCTTTATACCGTGTTGTCTAGCTTTTTGAGAAGGGAGTTCATTTCGAATTCAAGCTGGGTATTTTTAAAGGGTTTTTTTTAAAAAAAAATTGTTTTCATTCTCTCTCTACCCGCAGTGCGGGTACACTCTTTCTAAATGAACCCTTTCCCCATTCTTATTACATTATTGGAAAAGTAAATAATGTTAAATTTGGACAGCAAATAAAAGTTTGAATAAAATATATTTCATGTAAATTTTGTTCATTGTTTCCCACACTGAGAATGCATTATTATGATTCATTGTTTTTACGCATGTTTTAATCTAAAAATACTATAGAATAAAAATTTGGTGGAAGGAAAAATAAATTACAGTTAGTAAGGGTTTAAAAAACCCTTTCCATCCACTCATAGTCAAGTATGTTTATCCTCAGCTGTCACTTTTAATAGGTAGTATAAATAGCTATAAACAATACTAATAGTATGAAATAATATTATTTTGACGGTAAAAAATATGTTCATTTTTTAAACTTTTTCTTAAGAATCCTAGAAAAGAAATGTAGCTTATATTAAAACTACCTTTTTTTTTTAATTAACTATTTATAATGGAACATTTTATTTCTCTAAAATATATAAAATTTTAAAAATATTTTATAGTTTTTAAATTAAAATTAATGTGCTTCTGTCTTGTTACCCAAAATTCGCTCCGAATCCAAAAATTAACTATTAAATAATACATTTTAATCTTAATACAAAAATAAACTATTTTTTGTGTAGTAGATTTTTGGTGATATTTATTTACATAAGTAGGCAAATCATTTTCTTTACAAATAAAACCTTCCTCGGGGGCCCATATTTTAGCTAATGCCCCTAGTTTCGGGTTTGACTAAAATACCTGGGAAACGGGGAGATCTAGGTTCGAATCTCACTCAGGTGAACTGAGGTAGTTTTTCCCTCTTCCTCCACGCAATTGCGGGTTCACATCTTCTATACTAAAACCTTTCCCCGATTCCTAGCCCCCTATCGTAATTCGAAACTTAAGCTTGAAACCCGAATGGGTGGTAAGAAGGGTGCAAATATTTTTTTAACAAATAAAATTTAAAATTTTATTTAAAATTGTTCATCACCTTATCTGAGTTGATCTTTTCTAGATAAATATTCAAACTAATAGAAGTATTCTCCCCCTTTTATGGCAACTTTCACACAGGAGTTAGCAAAGGGAATATTCAATTAAAGTATTATATATAAAATTTTTGTGGTAAAATATAACTTCATGACCAAAAAAACTTTTTGAAGAAACTTAGGGATGCCTTTAAGATGTAACTTCAGGGGTATTCTTTAAATACTTTTACCTATTATGTACCTTAACGCCTGGGGGCCCTTCAGCTGCCAGTGTGGGCTACTTCTAAATCCAGAAAACTTATTATTTGCATTATCACCAAGAAAACCTACGATTGTGAATTTGAGCGCTTATTAAAATACGCCTGTCCGGGAAGAAAAGGAAAAACAAATTTAAAAAACACTATTTTTCAGGAAATGCATTTTTTAAATTTCTCATTTTCTTTAAAATAACGTTGTAATTTCAATGGTAA
>JBCFYV010000675.1:0-87263 GCA_039000515.1 Timema cristinae
TTTTTTTTTTTATTACCAATCTAATTCAGCCTGGCATCTTACAATTTTAATCCAGGCCTTATTACACATTATAACAGAAATTTCCTACTATTACACATCTAATTTATTTTATTTTTAAACAGGTTTTGGCTCCTATACTATAGCCCCTACCCCTTCCTATTACCTCCCATCCCTACCCTATCCTATTCTAATCTTATCCTAATATTACCACTAGCTAACCTAAATAACTGTAATCCTCCGGGGATATCCGTTGCTCCGATGGTACCAGGGGGCTGAAGAGCAGCCGCCTATCTCCATCTTGACGCGTAGGGCCCTCACAAGACCTAATCCTAATCTTCTTGTTTCCAATAAGAGGGATCTGCAGTCACAGGGTTCCCCCACGCATCCCGTTTCTTTCCCCTCATCTTTCCCATTATTCGGCTGGAATGATGATCCCTCGGAATTACCAGGGTTACCCCAGTAAACCTCCGGATCCATCAGCCGAACTGGTATGCCAGTCCCACAAGGCTTCGTGTTTGCCACTTCCCGGCATCTCTCCTTGTTCCTCGTGGAAGGTTGTATGTCAGTAGTTCCACAAAACAACCTTCACCTTTCCCTATATTCCCCGCTGAGACCTCACCTGCGTCCGTCTCAGTCCCGCTTCCCGTGTTTCTGTCCTCGTATCCTCCATTGTCCTCGTCATTGTCTTCGTCACTATCCATGTCACTGTCACTGGTCTCTCCCCCACTTCCTTCTCTGGACCGCCGTCTGTTTAGTCTTTGTCCCAGTCCTCGTCTCTCTTTCATTGCCCTTATATATTCCGCCTTGGCTCTTTCTGAAGCTTCCGCTGCCAGCTTGTCTAGGAACCTCCAATGGGCAGGATCTCTCAGGAGCTCACCCACCAGTCTCCCCTGCACTTCCTGCTGGCTAGGTCTTCTTATCTCAAGCGTACGGGCACATTCCAACACTACGTGTTCCGGGGTACCCACGTCACCACATTCACACAGATCAGATTCGACCAATCCCATTTTCCTTAAGGATTCTGGGTATGGCCCCTTCCCCGTGATGAAATGAACTAGACCCGGGGATGGTTCCAGATGTGCGTTATCAATCCTTTCGACCACATTGGGAAAGAGTTGATAAGCCCTCCTACCAGTTTCACTGCCCTCCCAGCGTCTCTGCCATTCCCTCAACAGAGCAAAAACTGCATCCTCGGATGTTTCCACCTCAGGTGATGTGAGTATCCTAACTTTCTCCCAGTTGTCCTTTTTCTTCCAGTACCCAATTGCCCTCTTCTTAACCAGAAGGTCCAACGGCCACACACCTAGGGTGACGTTCAGTGCGTCTGTCGCCACTGTCCGGTAGGCACCCGTAAGTCTCAGAAGGACATTCCTCTGTATACTCCGAACAGCCCTAGCCGGCACGACGTTGTTCAGTCTGTGCGCCCAGACGCACGCTCCATAGCCAACAATAGAGAGAAGGATCACTTGGTGGTATATCTTTATTATCCGCATAGGCAGTGGAACCTCCTCTGGCCAATGCTTATAATCTTATTCATGACCCGCTGAGCTCTCCCCATCACTTCCTCTATATGTGCCGTGAAGTTTCTCTTCTCATCGAGAGTGACTCCCAAGTACCTGACCGTTTGGCTCCTTCTCAAGTTCTTCCCTTCAACCTTTATTGCAGGATTCCGCAACATCTTTCCCTTAAACAGCATGAATGTCGTCTTCGCCGGTGCCATCTTTAGTTTGACACTTTTACACCACCTTACTAGCCTGTCTAGCACTCGATTGGACCTTTCCTCCAGGCTCTTCCTTGAATTACCTTCTACCACTATTAGAAGGTCGTCTGCGAAGGCGACCACCCCATGCATTTCAGGAATTTCCTCCAAGATCTGCAGTCCCGGCTCCAGCCCCACATCCCAGAATACCGGCCCACAGACCGATCCCTGGGGACATCCCTTTGTCAGTCTTTTCTGCACACTGATACTCTGACACCTCAGGGTGGCATACCTATTTCGGCAGTAGTCCTTCAGGCTTCTATACAACTGCCCTGGGCACTGCAGTTCTCTCAACCGCCCAAACAACGCCGGCCACCATAGGTTGTCAAATGCCCCCGAGATGTCTACGAATATGCCCACCACGTATCTGTCAGTGGCCGAGTCGATCAGTTCCATTGCTCTACATATGGCATCCTCTGTCGATTTGCCCCTTCTAAAGCCATACTGCTGTTGATGCATACCCACTACTGTCCTGTGCCTTAATAGTCTTTCGCACAGTATTTTTTCCTGGAGTTTCCCACTCGTATTTAGCAGGCAGATTGGTCTATATGACTTTGGAAGAAGCGGATCCTTGTCCTCCCCTTGCTTAGCACGATTACCTCACTCTGCTTCCAGATGTTCGGGATTCTGCCCTGAGCGAGGCATTCGTTTAGCAGGCCTGCAAGGTAAGGAGCTATGAGGTCCGCCGTCTTTTGCAGCACCTCAACCACTATCCCATCTGGCCCAGGTGCTTTCTTATTCCCCATCTGAGCAATAGTCCTGATCACCTCGTCCTGACTGACCACTTCCACAGGAACCTCATTGTCATACATGTCCTGAGTCATGGCTCCTCTCAACTCTCTCTGTTCTTCTGTATCTGCGTCCTCATCATCATCCGGTAACAATGTCTCCATCAATAACCCGCAGACTCCTCCCAGTTCCTCGTGGTGCTGCCATCCTCTCTCTTCAGTGTAGATAGCATCATTGGCGGTCTGATTTTCCCAGCCGCTATCTTAAATGGAATTCCCCAAGGTCCTTGCTGGAGCTCCTCCTTAACATATTCCTCCCAGCTTTTCCTTTTCTCTTCTTTCAGGCCCTCCTCAAACTCCCTCTTTCTTTCCCGATATATTTCCAGCAGCACCTCACGGACGACTGGGTCCCTGCACCTATGATACCTCCTACGAGTTCTCCTTACCCTTGTACGTAGTCCCTGCAGTCTGTTATTCCAAGGTCTATTCCCGACCCTGGTACCTCCTTTCATCACCGGGATGGATTTCCTCATTGCATCCTGCAGGGCCGACGTCAACTCCTTGGCTTTGATGTTGACATTATCACCGCTTTCTACTTGGTCAGGCAGTACCAGTTCCCCCCTCAACTTTTCCCAATCAGCTCTTTTCATGTCGTATCTTTTCCTTATCCCTCCCTCATTTCCTTCCACCACCCTCCCCATGGCAATGCCGAATACGATCAGATTATGGTCGCTAATCGTCACATTATCGACCACCCTCCATCCCTCAACCATGGCCACAGACTCGCGTTGCATAAGGTGACATCGATGTTCGTAGCCACCCCAGCCCTCCCCTTATACGTGGGGGCATTTCCCGGCTGGTTTACAACTTCCAGTCCGTGCCCATAGATGAATTCTTCAAGGGCCCGCCCTCTCCTGCATGGCCTTCCTGCGTAAATTTCTCCTGTCCCCTCTGATCACTACCCGACTATGCCACATGGGAGACTTGGCATTGGCATCAGCAGTAATAATGAGTGGCTCACCTGTGTACATCCTACACAGTACCTCCATCTGGTCCAGGTACGGCTCAATCGGATGCCTAAACTGAAAATACAGATTTGCCACCACAACCCTGCCAACGCCAGTTCCCAGCTCCACACACGTTACCCATTGGTTACACAACTGTGTAATTTTAATCACGGTAATATCCCTATTAAAGATAACAATTGCACTCATTGGCATCTCTCCACTTGTGACTATTCTAGTAACCACTGGCATGTGTGGAACTTTTCCTCTTAAGGTGTAGGGCTCTTGTATACATACGACATCGAGCTTCATTTCCTCCGCCAGCTTACGAATCTCATGCAACACGGTCACACTCCTCATCGATTGATTTGGCCTATTTTAATTATACGCCCAACCATTACGGATTATGTGTGAGCACATAGCACGCTGGCCACGCCACCCTTGGATCAAAAGTTTTACGACCGTGAGCTACACAAACTGCTGGTACGTTTGCTCCAAGCTGAACTCTTCTTCTCTCCTCTTGAATACTTGTTCTATGAGATCCACCAAGCTGACTACCTCCGTTGGCAGGTTCATTGATTTTAGTTGAATCCTGTCCAGAGATTCAGGAGTAGGTAACATGACACTACCCCCTCGCTCATGCCCCAGTCTGACTACATGTCTAAGTGCCATGTGCAAGGTGTTCTTCTCCTCCAACCTGGACAGCCGCAAGGTAATCTCGAATGTCCCGTACGCTTGGGATGGCACATCACCTAATCCTTTGACTATCTCCCCTTCCACCTTTGTACAGTCGCGCGTTTGGCTGCTTTTGCTAACCGACTTACCATCTATCCCTTTCTCTCTTTTACCGTAGCCAAGGCCATGTCTCCAGAACTTCCAATTTGGCTTATTCTTAGTAATAGGCTCCGTCTTATCAGCATTCTCCTCTTGGACTTATCCTGCAGCCTCGCAACCATCTCAATCTTTGACCTTATAGGTATGGCTACCGGAGGATCATTGAGGAGTCCTCACAAATTATACAAATGTTGGTCAACACTTGGGGTTTATCATCGCTTCTGGACCTGCGATATCAGCGTCGACGACGCCGCTGCCGAATCCCCTGTAGAGCCAAACTTCCCATTCCAAAATTCATTACCCGGCCAGCTGTTGCCATCCCACGCGTATGTCGTGATCAGATACTCCCCTCCATACCCATAGGTCTCATATGGAGCTCTCCGGTTGACATTATCTTTATATCCCTACCCTCCAGCATTGCCTCTCTATCAGCAAAATAATCCATCACCCCATCCATCCACAGCAGTTCCAATATCCCAATAGCACCCATACCCGAGCCGTGTTTTCCCACTGCTGCGTAGAAACATTCCCTCAGCTCCTGGTAGAATATGGCATTTTGATGTTCGACCCACTCCAAACCCCGAGACCGAAACCCACCACCTGAACGTGGACCCTGCACGACTCTCTCTCGATATTCTATAGGCCTCAGAAAAGAGCATCTCAAAGAGGATCCTCATCCTCCTTCTATATATCGATTTGAAGATTGTCGCTCCGTCCCTTGAATCCATGGTACCCTCATGGTCCTCTCCTCCTCCTTGGAAATACTCCCTAATGAACTTCATCACCGGATCCTCCTCGGGATTCGGGCTCATATAGGTTCTGTCGCCTCGCCCAGCATACCTCAGATTGGGGCCCACCAATCCAATGATTGACCCACCACTGACTACCCCCTCTTTTACCGGGTGACCCATATTCCTCCTTTCTCACTTGTTAATAAAGCACGTGGTTGAGGAGACCCCGATCAGCCCCGATGCTATTATTTCATAGTCACGCAAGTTTGCCATGTTGTTATCCCTTCCCGCAGCCACACCCCTGTACTCGCACGACTTATAGCCGGTGCGCGTACAATAGGTTTCGTTCCTTCCATAACAATACCTGCATCTTTGAATGAGGAGCCTTCTGATGAACTTCTCGACCGACATATTCTTGTAGAAGGGTCTCATCTCAGCAGGCCCATCATTAGCCAGAAATCCCACTAGTGCTGCCATGAACTTGTACGTCCATCCGTGGACCAATGTACTCACCGATAATATATGATTCTCGGCATCCTCGACACTCATTTCTCCTCTCTCAACCATTTTTCCCATGTCCACCGTCGGCATTGGGATTTTCCACGACTCTAGATTTTGCCAGAACCCCTTACACTTTTCCTTTCCTTTTCCCATGGCCGGCTCCATGTTGGCTCCCCCCTCTCCAATGAGCTTTGAACTCAATACTGCCTCACTAACTTCTTTTGATGGTCTCTTTACCGTACTCTCATCGTGTACTTCAACCTTTCCCTGACCTGAGCTAACCGACTTGTGTATAGGTACATTACTCGCAGCTGTCCTCTCCCTATAAGCTGCCGCCCTCCTTTGATTTCTGGCACGTTTGGACGGGGAGTTTTTTCACCCTTCTCCCCATCCTTTCAGGTTTAGAGCCTGTTCCAATCCCGTCCATTTTCCCCAGTATCAGTCTAAGTAAGTCCACTATATCTGTCAACAATTTAACTTCCATAGTCAGTCCTTTCTATCTGCCTCCTCATCATCATTATGTGCGTCGGGCATTCCCTCGAGTTCGGTTTTTTACACTTTTCCGACCTCTTCCTTGCCACGCATGGAATGCACACCTCCTCCCTACTCTTGCAGTCCTTGAACTTGTGCCCCTCTCTCCCACATTTACCGCAAAGCTCCTCTTTTCTAGGGCAGTGGGCCATGACATGGCCCAGATCTCTGCACCTGTAACACCTCGTCACCACAATGTAATCCTTTACGGATACCGCGCTGAACGAGATGTATATCCTGCAGCCTAATAGCATGTTCCTCACTCTTGGGGACACCTACACCACCTGATTAACCACCTGTCTGTCCCTCGGTCCCGTCTTAAACTTGAGCTTAAAACCCTCCTCAAACTCCTCTTTAGTAATCTTCCCTTTCAAATTCTGCTCAAAAGTCATGTCAGTGGGTTTTTCCCCAGTTATGTCCCTGTCCACGTCAAAGATTGTTATTAGTGGTCGCCTCTTCCTCGGCTCCTCACAAGTCATTGTCTTTGCCAGTTCCTTATTTCCTATTATTTTCTTGACGTCATCTTCCGACTCCGTCTCCACCACTAGCCTGGTCCCCACCGATCGTATAGCCCTAATCTTAATCTGATCTTTCACTGGGTTAATTTTCCCCATTAGGGCCTTTTTCATTTCCTCAACCGACTTCCCCTGCAGGGAAGTCACAAACACTGCCCCATGACTAGGCCTCGCCTGAATGGCACTCCCCACATCCAACTGCCTCTTCGCCGCCCCCATAGCTGCCACCGAAGCATATGACATCCCCTGCAACGCTACCCCTCCACCCGCTTTTCCCACCTCCCTCAGTCTCCTATTTTCCTCCTCTAATCTACTTATTACTCCGTCCTTGTAGACTGTCGCAAGGATCAGCTCTGACATTTTTTCTATGATCTCCCTTAAGTTTTCCTTACTTATCCTCCCATCTTTGTTGTATCTGGCCCTTACGAAATCCTCCGCTTCCTTCATCTTTTTTAAGGCCGCCAAAGTAACCTCCTCCTTCTTATCTTCTATCTGATACTCTTCTTTCTTCCTCTCTTCCCTGCTTTCCTCTCTTCCCTGCTTTCCTCTCTTCTTTTCTCCTCTTCCATCTTCCTAGCCTGTCCCACCACCTTCTTCTTTTCTTCTAATTTGTCCTTTTCCCTCACCCTCTCTCTGGCCTCTTTCACTTCCCCACCTCCTCCTATTCTTTCAGTGCTCATTTCAGAGCAATCATATCATATACTTCCTAACTCTTTCAGAAACCTCAGACAGTCACAAGGTTTCTGACGCTGCAACAGTCACTAGAAAATCTCTAAAAAGTTACCAACTTATTTTTTTTTTCTTTTTTTCCAGTGTCTATTTTTCGGAAATACACATAAACTCCCTACAAAATAGCAATGTTACCAGAAATCTCCAAAAAGTTACCAAAGTGTCCCTAGGTATATATATATATATATATATATATATATATATATATATACCTAGGGACACTTTGGTAACTTTTTGGAGATTTCTGGTAACATTGCTATTTTGTAGGGAGTTTATGTGTATTTCCGAAAAATAGACACTGGAAAAAAAGAAAAAAAATAAGTTGGTAACTTTTTAGAGATGTTTGCCAAAAGCAACTGAAATCACCAGAGAAAGTTACGAGAAATTACAAAAAAGTTACAGGAACAGATAACTAAAACTTCACTAGAAAAAACAAAAACAAAAATCAACCAGGTGGTTACCAGATGTCACCAGGCAACCAAGTGGACTACTTCGTCACTTGCACCGAAGTTGCACCGGGAAGTGACCGCGATGACTCTCATTTAGCTGACCTGATTAAAAATAATCCAATAATCCAAACTATTTTCTCAATACCTTCTAATCCCTTCATTCGATTTCTTCGAAATCTACGACAGCTTCCGTAGAATTAAATCGCCGATTTTCCTCACCTATCGCCGTCCCCCGGACCTTCCGGGCTGCTCCAGAAACCGCGAAACACTGATGTGCCTCCTGCAGGTTTCGAACTCGAACGGTGTTGGTTTCCTCTTGTCACCACTTCTTATATACACAAGTTGTTTTAGAAATAATATTTCTTTTATGCCCTTTTACTATTATTTTCAAACAAAAACACGGAGCAAGACTAGAAACGTCCACTCAGTGCAACACCGCAACGGGAAATGGGAATACCGGAACAGTGTCTGGGAGGACAAGATTGAGAGCCTGTGCGTGCAGGACAGGTCCTTGTGGCAAATGACGAGGAACTTGATGCGGCTCCCCGCACCAAGGCCGCCTATTGTGAGTCGCAACGGGGTGGCCAACTCCGACCAGGAGAAGGCCGATGCTCTCGCTGAACACTTAGAGGCGCAATTTGTACCGACTGACAACCCGTCAGACCCGGTGCACGTTGCGCACGTGGCGCAGGTCATCAGTGCGGTCTCGTACAGACCCTTGGATGAACCTGAACCCACGGAGGTGACAGAAATGTCACGGGAAATAGCCGCTCTAAGACAAAACAAGGCCCCAGATCAGACGGTATCAGTTAAGCGGTACTCAAAAAGCTGCCCTTGGAGGCGATTAACTTACTTGTGGAGTTATTCAACGCCGTCCTGTACCTGAGTCACTTCCCCCAGCTCAGGAAGCATGCCAACGTTCTCTGCTTTCATAAACCGGGTAAGGACCCGGCCCTAGCTTCGTCCTACCGACCGATCAGCTTGCTCGACTGTCTGGGCAAGTTGTTCGAGACACTAATACTGACGAGACTGACCCAACATGTTCGCAAGGGGGGCATCTTGGTGGACGAGCAGTTCGGCTTTCGGGCGGGACACGCTACGTCTCATCAACTTGTCCGGCTCGTGGAACAGGTTACGAGGAACTTCAACATAAACAGGCTGACTGGTGCTGTCTTTCTTGACGTGGCAAATGCCTTCGACCGTGTTTGGCACGAGGGTCTCCTTTTAAAACTCCCCTCCCTGAACCTGCCCTTCTACCTAGTTAAGGTTGTTCAATCTTATCTTTCCCATCGCACCTTTTCCACTACCTTTGAGAACGCCACCTCCCAAGTAAGAAGCATCCTGGCTGGAGTGCCGCAGGGTTCCATGGTGGGCCCGCTGCTCTTCAGAGAGGTTGTCTCTATGTGAACGACATTCCAAAATCCCCAGGCACCGAGTTGGCTCTGTATGCGGACGACACGGCTCTAGTAGCGGAGTCGTGACGAGGGCAGCTGGTGGAGAGGCGACTCCAGACGCACCTGACGCAGTTGGAGGGGTGGCTGACAACCTGGAGAACAAGTATTAACGTGGAGAAGAGCACTGCAATGCTCTTCACATGGAAAATAATGTACTACAGGCCGGCCCCACTCCAGCTGTTCGGAGAGCAGATCAGATGGGCGGACAGTGTTAAGTACCTGGGACTTACGCTGGACACAAAACTGACCTGGAGATGACACTGAAACGAAAGTCTCAACAAGGCGAGGCAAAGGCTGGGAGTCCTAGGCCCACTGCTTAACAGGCGTAGCACCCTGTCTACAAGGAACGGTCTGACGCTGTACAAGCAGCTGCTCAGGCCGATCCTCGACTATGCGTGTCCCGCTTGGGGTCACCTGGCGGACACGTATATGAGGAGGATGCAGGCGTTCGAGAGCGTATGTCTGACGATCATTGTGGGCGCACCTTGGTATGTCCGGAATGAGACTCTTCATCGCGACATGGATATGCCTACCATCAAGGACCATTTCCGGAAACTGGTGCAGTCCTTCTACGCCAGACTTCCCGGTGCCACCAATCCTCTTATCCAGGGGCTTGGGAACTACGTCATCGACCCTGGTGGGTGTCATCGACGTCCCAAAGCCCTGCTCGGATAAGCGAGATGTGTCAACAGTGGTTTGGGAGACTCTCACCCAGCCCCCCATAGAGTAGTGTCTCCGCACGTAGCTCTAAAAACCCTTAGTCGGTTTCTCAAATTCTTATCCCCCCTTTTTTACCCCCAATATTACTAATATTATGTAATCTCTGTTTCTTTGTTTCAGAACTTCGCGAAACGCGACAACCCGTTTTTAAATTTTTGCGAACCACACGGTGTGACCAATTGGTCGGTACGTGTTGGAACTTGCTCTCGTGCTCCCCTTCTGGAAGCATCGCTCCACCCAGTCATATCACACATCGACCTAGGAGAATCACCACACCAACGGTAACACACGCTCCCGCGGCCAAGCAGGTGACATACGCATGGCCGTTGTCAACCTCCACCCAAAACCTAGCGAGACCTGTCACAATACAAACGAGACTTCCGACTTAAAAGCACTCTTTCAGATATTCAAAGACATCAACCTCTCTGGCCTTCTTGCATACCACAAAACGTACATGAGCAGGCTGACAAACGCCCCAGACAAAACCACAAAAGCCCTAATTATATTAGAAGCCGTCACCGAATACTACTGCGATGGCAATTAATCAAACACGTCACCCAGACGACTACATTAACGTTATGTTCTGGAACGCCAATGGAATCCTTCAACAGGCCCACGAACTGGAAACGTTATTACAACCTTACGTTGTAGACATAGCTCTCATTTGCGAGACGCGTTTATCACCTACTAAACGTTTAAGTTTTTACGGATACGACACATACATAACTGATAGGCCTACCGGAAGGGGAGGGGGAACGGCGGTTATAGTCAAGAAAAACCTCAACCATTACCACACCGGCATACAAGGTACGGGTAACATAGAGACAACTTCAGTGGTAGTTCCCACACCAAGGAGAAAGATAATGTTTAGTGCCGTATATAGAAGCTCATTGGTCCCATTTACAGTCCAAGACCTAAACACGCTGGCAAGGGAAAATTTCTTCGCCGCGGGTGACCTAAATTGCAAAAACACTCACTGGAACAGCCGCATATCCAACCAAGCTAGCCGCACCTTGTCGGATCACGCGACCCAGAATAATTACGTTGTATTGGCACCGGAGGAACCAACGTTCTACCCCTCCAACTACAGAAATCTTACAGACGTGCTAGATGTTATACTTACGGACTTTAATCAACACCTTGAAGATTTACATACATTTAACGAACTGGACTCTGACCACATCCCGGTTTTCTGTAGGCTACTACTAAACATTAACCCCCGAAACTCCTTCCTTAGGAGAAATATCCCGAACAATGATTAGCCCAAATACCAGGCCACCCTGGAAAGAGCTATACCACAAGAGTGTAAGGTAGAATCGACTGAAGAGGTGGACCATTCACTCGCCCTTCTGACGGCAACACTCCTCGAAGCTCATCGTTCATCAACCATCTATGAAGCCCCTATAATAAACCTTAAGAGGGATCACCCAGACCTAAACTTGTTGATAGCACAGAAGAGGGAAGCGAGACATGATTGGCAGTCATCCCGCTCTCCGAGACATAAGCAATATACAATCGACTAAGGGCCCTAGTTCGCCGTAGAGCGAAGCAGCTCAAAATCCTCCATTGGAACGAGTTTATCTCGGAAATAATAAACGGGGGGGGGGGGGAGAGTGTCTGGAAGATCACGAGACAACTGAGAGGGTGCACCCAGAGAACCAGAACTTCAGCCATTCACGGAAGGCAGGGTATGACCTACTCAGCCGCAGACAAAGCCGAAGCCATAGCGGAGTCTCTAGAAGACCAATTTAAACCTAACAGTGAGCCCCAGGACGAGAACTACTAAGCAATGGTTAAAGAAGAGGTAAATCTATTCCTTGAGGAACCTTTTGAAGTGCCGCCACCCCCGGTGTCCGAACTGGAAGTGGAACAGATAATAAGGAAGCTGAAGAAAAAGAAAGCCCCGGGAGCGGATAGAATCTCAAACGAGATGTTGTGCCATATCCCCGGTAAAATCATTACCCTCCTGACGGCCATATTTTCCGCCGCGCTTAGGTCTGGCTACTTTCCAGAGGTATGGAAGGTGGTGGACGTGATATCCATACCGAAGCCAGGCAAGGACTCTAAATTTCCGCAGAACAGGAGACCTATCAGCCTACTTAGCAGTCTTGGAAGAGTGTATGAGAAAATCATTCTCTAAAGGCTGAAACAATTTTGCCCAGGAGCACCGGGTACTCCCCGACACCCAATTTGGATTCAGGAGCCACCACTCCACAGTCCATCCAATCACCAGTCTTATAGAAGAGGCTACACAGAGCTTCAACAAGAGGGAGACTACGCTCGCTGTTCTCATGGACGTTGAAAAGGCTTTCGATAAGGTCTGGCACGCCGGACTTCTTCGGAAAATGATCACTTTCAACTTCCAAAGAGCATATATTCACGTGGTAAGGAACTTCCTACGTGGACGCTACTTCAGAGTGAAGATGGAAGGAAAGAGATTATCCTCTCACATAATCAGAGCGGGAGTGCCACAGGGATCTGCCTTATCACCTTTCCTCTACAGCATTTGTCGCTGACATCCCTACCAATCCAAAAGTTAGGGTTAGGCTATTTGCGGACGATACTCTTTTCTTCACTTCACACAGGAACATTAAATAGCTTTTAAACATATGCAAACTTTCCTGGACCAGTTCGGCGACTGGTGGAGAAGTGGAGGATTAAAGTAAAACCCGGTAAAATCCACGGTCATCAAAATATCAAAAAGAAGGATTCAGCCACAGGACCAGTTTAGGATTCTGGGTGAAACAATCCCCTACTCAAACGAATTTAGATATATTGGCGTCACAATAGACTCTCGCCTCAATTGGAAACCCCACGTTGAATGTACGAGGAAAAAGGCGATGGGGTCTTCGTCAGAAACTACTCACTCTTTAAGAGCCAGCAGATGAGCATCCAAACGAAACTTCTCCTTTACAGAAGCCTGAGCCTGCCGCTACTTGTTTACGCCTGCGAAGCGTGGAGCTATGCAGCACCAAACGTACTGAGCTAACTCCAAGTCGTTCAAAATAGAGTACTCAGATGTATACTTGTGGTAACAACTAGAACGAACAACGCTTTCATCCATGCAGAGACTGGGACCAAGACAGAAGCTTCTACAGCAAGACCATACTGCTGGAGGGAAACGAAATAGTCAGAAACCTTGGGCAGTACGACCCCCAAGAACCCAGGAAATACAAAAAGCCAAGACTGGAGTAGAAGGTCCCCACCCACTCCACAAATCCACAACTAGCCTGTCCTTGTGCCCATCATCTATGTCCTAAACTAACCCATCCACTCTAGCCAACTTGACGAAGGTCAAGCAATCATTTCTTACAAATTCGCATTCACTTATTCATCCCTCACCTGTGTCTAACATGGATTTTATGCTTTATTTCAGCTCATCGAGAACCTCACACCCCAACCTACACATCGGGCCTGACTGCATTTGTATTTACCATCACAGTGTACTAGGCCTGATATAGCTACTCTACAACACTACATGCTCTCCATTTCACACCTCCTCTCCTAAACTCCATTTGCCTCTCACAAGCAATAAACACATTCACAAAAAGAGGTTATGATCTGTGACTAAAGATCGGTACTCTTAGGTATTAACAAGCCAACTATCTTCTCTGAGGGTCACTTATGACACTCAGAGCTGGTAGACAGGCAAACAAGTGAGAGTGCTGGTTTAGTGGTGACCCAACCCTGGCGAACCACCGTTTCGAAAGAGCAATAATAAATCGTCATTATTTTTGGAAAGAGCATTTTCATCATCACTACCTATCCTTCCACAACTATCCCCGACCTCCCACCACGACTCCGTTTTGCCGGGACTGTTCCCCTGCCTCCCACCGCGACTCCGTGTTGCCGGACAGTTCCCTCACCTCCCACCGCGACTTCGTGTTGCTGGGACTCTGCCCTATCACCCTCCAACCTTGATCGACCCTTCCGACGGTGAACTCAGGGGATGGGATACACCCGCTGCGCCGGCAAGGCCCACCGTCAGAAGATCCTAAAGAAGACGGCGACAACGAAACATTACTCCACCCATGGACCCATCTTCTACGATCCCGACCGCAACCACCAGACCCCCGAACGCCAACACTCCGCTCCAGCATCTTCAAGAATCCCTGTACCCGAGTTAACCAACTCCTCCCCTCGTCTTCCCCTCTCACCAACCATCCGACCCCCACCTACTCCGATTTCCCCCTTCAGCCCTGAGGGTTACCATCTGCACGCCCTGGCCACCCCAGAACCCGCCTATGTTTTCTCCCCATTCTCCCTTCCCTACCCCATCCACTGGACCCGCGAGATCGACGCCTAGAAATCAATGTCACCCGGAGACTGGACTTCGACTAGACAAAACCAGTTACCCCGAAGTACCAGTAAAGGGATAACAAACTCTCCTAGAAACCTTACATTAACTAAACTGGCTTTCGATGCCATCTAGTGGACCGATAAGCAAGCACGACAAACCCGGTACGGCAATTAAATAATATTCTACTTGACAATCGAACCCAGTATTAATATTGAATAAAACTGCAATTATTATTTTCTCGGCTCTGTCTGAAAGCAACATTTTTAACCGTGTCAGGAATTGAATCCCGGAACCAGTAGACATACTATCGAACGAGTTAATGTTATGGGTGAATATTGCAAACAACAATCATAGGTGTAGCTGGTATTCGGCCTAGACAACGGTGGGGCGCGGATAACAGAGGTCCACTACTCGCGTCAAACGAATAACAAGGATGTTATCAAAAGTCTCTGTTGGAGATTGTAAGAAGTCCTCGCCAAGGCTGTTGATCTAGATTTATAGTCCTAGCCAGGGATGTTGCATAGCAATCATCAATTAGCAATCAACATGTCCGGAACACGAGAAAAGGTGGGTTACATACTTGAAACACAGCAGGGCGCAGATAGGTCCACTACCACGCGTCACAAGGATGTCCTCGCCAAGGCTCTAGCAAGGCAAATGCTCTAGCAATCATAGGGCCTTAAGCGGAAGCGGGAAGGGGTTGTAGGGGAAAGGTTGGAGGGAAAGGGGTGTTTTGACCCGGAGGTGGTTGTAGGGAAAGGGTTGAAGGGGAGGGGTTATAGGGAGAAAGTGTTTTGAGCCGTTAGCGGAAGTGGTACGGGGTTGTAGGGTATACGTAGAAGAGTATGTGGTTGTTAAGGAAGGGTTGAAGGGGATAAAATGTTTTAAGCCATTAGCGGAAGCAGGACGGGGTTGTAGGGGAAGGGTTGAAGGGAGAGGGATGTTTTGACCCGGGATGTGGTGGTAGGGAAAGGGTTGAAGGGGAGGGGCTTCTAGGGGAGAACGTGTTTTGAGCCGTTAGCGAAAGAGGGAAAATTGTTTTGACCGTTAGCGGAAGAGGGAAGGTGAAGTCACAAGTGTTTAAACCCGTTAGCGGAAGAGGGAAAATTGTTTTGACACGTTAGCGGAAGAGGGAAAAGTGTTTTGACACGTTAGCGGAAGAGGAATGGTGACGTCACAAGTGTTAATCACATT
The DNA here is from genome assembly GCA_039000515.1 of Timema cristinae. Classification (NCBI taxonomy): domain Eukaryota; kingdom Metazoa; phylum Arthropoda; class Insecta; order Phasmatodea; family Timematidae; genus Timema; species Timema cristinae. The sequence continues at coordinate 15,450 of JBCFYV010000675.1, forward strand.
AGTGGGAGAGGGAAATAGCAACTCGACACGGCTTTAGGGGAGGGGGCTGGAAGTCTACGCTAGAAACCCTCTCAATCATCGATAATCGACAATTAATTAACAATCATCAATCAACATGTCTCCGGGGAAAAAAACAACAAGTCTTCCTGAGCGACGATCGACAATTAATGGGCATGTTCAAGGTCACGCCTCCACCGTTGTTCGGATTTCACGTTAAAACTGGAGGTACTTCGTATAACCCGCATGGGTAGTAAGACGTGGTGCTAATAATACTTATTTGATCAGAGGACAGGGTTTGATATCCCCCTTCCTATACCTGTACTATAGGTTATCTTTTGACGAAGAGGGTTTAGAAATTTAACCTTGTACCCTAGTCTAGTTGTTAATTGCTTTGTTATTGTCCTGAAAGCAATCAATGCCCGGGGAAAACCAGCATACAGAGCTTGCGACAACAACCTTGTTCTACGTTCTCGCCTGGAATGTTGCTCTAGATTCTATAGTCCCTGCCAAGGATGTTGAGCAACTCGACACGGCTTAGGGGAGGGGGCGGGAAGTCTACGCTAGAAACCGCGCCGTGCACTGATAATCAATCATCGATAATCGACAATTAATCAGCAATTATCAATCAACATATCTTGAGGGTGTATAATTAATTAGCAATCGACATGTCTGGGACGTGGTGGGGAAGTCTACCTTCCTCATGTTGACAGGCAAACTCCAACGCTCCCTAATCGACAATTAATTAACATGCCCGGGGGGATAACCAACACGATAGAATTTGCGTGGGTGGAAAACCAACAGGACATCCGCAGCTACAGGATGTGTTCAAGTTTTAAACTCCAACGCCCCTAATCGACAATTAATGGGCATGCCTGGAGGATAACAAACAGACCATGTTGTTGTTGCATGTTCAAGGTCATATTGGAGTATGGGGGCCCCCACACTACTGTTGACAATCAGTATTTTTTTAAATAAAAAATGACTATTTCTGGTTAAGAGGGTGGCCCGAGGTATATTTAGTGCCAGGGTAGGATTGCATTTTGGTGACCATTTACATAAAATGGGGATTTAAAAGGATAGTATGAAAATAGTCCCCAAAATTAACAACTTTAAGCCTAACGTAGCGTGAGCATTATAGGAAAAAAACAGGTGAGGGCCATTCCAAATAGCTCCAAGGGAAATCTAAATTCAAAAATCAACAGAAGATAATCAAAATAGCTTTTAGGGCATTCTAAATTTTAAAAAAAATCGTGAGTAAGCACAACTTTAAATAAATTATAGGGAAGCTAATTTATGAAAACAAATTCTTAATATAGCTTTTAAGGGCGTCCAGTTTTCAAAAATTTGCCAAACGTTGACTACTTCAAATATCCTCTAGAAGCATTCAAATGTCAATATACTTTGAGGAGCAATATTCTAAATAGCTGTTGAAAGTGTATGATTTTCAAAAATTCTTCAAACGAAGACTATTTCAAATAGCTTTTAGGAGCATCCAATTTTTCTAACATTAATTGGGGGAGAGGAGGATAGAAAGTCCAGAAAACACTTTTTTGGTTCTTGACCTCCTCCTCCCCTTCTCACACAAATAAAATTCCAACACTATTGTATAAAATAACAATGTTCTTAATTCTTAGGGTTTAATAATACTATAAGTTTTAACAACATCATCACATATCATAAGCTTACGGTTTTGAACACCTTCCCACATCCCCCCCCCCCCCAAAAAAAAATTGCCTACACCCATGCCAAACCTAGTAACTCCAAACCTAATGTAACCTAGGTGTGATATGAAGATAATCTGTGGGTGAAATTCAATAAATGGTTATCATACAGTATTACAAACTTTTCACTGCGAGTGTGTATGAAAATAGAACATGTTTTGAAGAAAATTTCGCCTCTTTAATTTTGATATAATGAACGATTTAAGATAATAATTGTAAACATATTTATTATTATTATTATTATTGGCTTACATAAAAGATAACTACCTTTAAAAGAGACGTTGGATTATATTAGCACAACTTAACGTGAACCCCCGACGTTCAAAATTTAGTTTCATATATCACTGTTAGAAGGCAGTGACTGATATGAATGTAGAGTTAGAGCTATGTAGATTAAGAGTAAAGCTTATTCACACGTTCACCGAAAATAGAAAGAATAATCTGGCTTAGAGGCGCAGCAATCTACACACTCTAAGTTGACCCATGATGCATTGCATCGCTAACTTAAAACAGCTGACTATCAACAGATTTTATTTATAATGGATAAACATATATTTTATATCATTATCCCGATGTATGTATTCAAATTATAACGCTGTGTCGTGGCACAATCCAATACATCGATACACACGTTTTACATTAACGAGTTATTTCAAATCTCCTCACAATGGACAACGTAGCTGTCTGCTAGCTTCTAGCAATACAGCGCATGCGCACTGATTGGAGATGGTTGGTTCTGAGATTTGATTGGTTTTCCTGCGCCTAACATCTTGAGCAGAGCGGACAAAGTACAAAATAGTTTAACTTCAGCAGAACAGCTCACACCGATTGAGCGGAAATCTTGTGATTCGCTTAGAGCTCGTCACGTGACCACGTTTCTGTTCTGCGCTAGTTTTTCGACGAACGTGTGAATCCACAGTTAGGCCATCAAGCGTCACGTCGTCTGGTAGGCGACCGGCTTTACTGACCTAACCAGTACACGGTGGTGTAGAGGACAAAAGTAGTTTTATAAGAAAATATCTACAAAATGTCAACGTAAAGTGATTCTTTTTTTTCACAAGAGAGCTCGGATCATTACGAATACGTTGGTGTATTTTAATTGGTACTTTCTTAAAATAAACGTTGCAAAAATATTGTTTTAAAATATGGATGTGTTAGCTTCTTCGTAAATTTGCCAAATACAAGTCTCACTAAACTAGCCTATATATCGAGTTGTGAGTCGAACCCCTAATAATATGGAAGTAGCCTATATGTACTATACTATACTATATATACATATACATACACACGTTTATAATATATATCATATTTAAATACACTTATATTATATCTTATATATAATATATATATATTCTATATAATACATGTATATAATATAAGTGTGTTTGTATAATATTTATGTATATGTAATACATACATATTATATAAACAAATATTATGTATAATGTATATTGTATACAAGCATATATATAATATAACTTATATAAAATACATATATATGTAATACATATTATTAGCACCGAGTCTTTCTACTTTATTCCGTTCACGATAGGTTTTTACCTGGATGACAGTTCGAAAATCATATGTTTAGGTTTTGGGCTGCCAACACTTGTAAAAGATCACAGTTTGGTTATAAATGTAAATATCTTTAATTACCTGTTATATATTACACTGGATAGCTGTTGCCCGCGGCTTTGCTCGCGTGGAAGTTGATTATATACAAATACGAAAATATACATATGTATTTACAGATTAATTTAAAATATTACGTTACGTTGATGACCATAACTTGACCTCAGATCAAAAATAATGCAAGTCCGATACAAACTTTCACCCCATTTTTTCATCCCTTAATAAATAAAATTTCCAAAATTCCTGAAACACGTATTTATTTGTTTTACGTCAATAACCGAAATACAAAATTTTGTTTATGTAACTTTCAAAATGACGGACTTTCTTACATATTATCATACATATTATCATCCCCATATTTTGACCCCTTTGGGGTGGAATTTTCTAAAATCCTTTCTTAGTGGGTGCCTACATAACAAAATGAATATACAGTCCGAATTTCATGCTTGTAGCCTTGATGGTTTGCGCTCGGCGATGATGAATCAGTCAGTCAGTCAGTCAGGACATGTTATTTTATAAGTATAGATTTAAAATAACGTAAACTTAAGTTTTCTCATACTATTTCATTTTTTTTAAAATAATTTCTTTTCATCCAACTCGAAACAATATTTTAAACATAATTAAACATACTTATTTTTCGTTTTGGAACGTTACTGATTTTGTGTAAAATAGTGCACACATCAATAGCTTTTAATACAGGCATCGTATTTACTTGGAAAAGAGAAAATTGTTGTCATTTTTTTACATACAATAAATGATTTTATGATCATTTTATCGTATTTTGATATATTTAACTGAATAAAATATTTTCATCAACTGCGTGTCTGCATCATTGTAAACAACTTGTTTACCGTTATGTTCAATCATATGGTTTAGATTCGTCATGTCGCCATTTTGAAGCTATGTTCGTTAGAAGTTTTTGTGAAAGTGGTGTTAATATTTTTTTAAGGGGAATAAAACTATATATAAACTTTGTGAACGATCTCAAATAAATATATAAATAATTTTGGCCTAAATTACTGTGGTTAACTATCACATTATTATATTACCATCTGTTTTCATTAGTCATCCAAAGTGATAGATGTCAGCTGTTGGCGTAATGCTATATTAGGGATTACTTCTAGTAACATTTCGAGCTGTCATCCAGGTAAACTTAGCTCGTGAATGACTTATAGTTTAGGTTATAAGTAAATTACACTAATGTGTAATGGTAGGGTGAATGTGAGATGAAATGGAGGACCTACAGTTTAACGTGGGATCCGAACCACGGTGGAGGCCACACATTTACAAGTTGTGATTAATTCACGTCTTGTCAAAGGTGAAGGAAGGGTTTGGCAATCAGATACAATATTAAAGTGGTTGAGATGAGATCCATCCATTAGATTAAAGATAAGTGCACGCAAGTGATTAATAAAATAGCAGTACATTTTTATCAATTGAATAAAGTTTGCTTGTTTACATTTTAATGTTCCTTAATTACGCTATTATAATATTTTAGTCACTATCGTTCCCGGCCGTTAATTATAATATATGTTTGTCGGCCACTGATGTATGAACGTCAGACAAAATTAGTCTCACTTTTTCGTAGTAATTTGACCTAGTAGTTAGCATTTTATGAAAACAACTTAAAGTTGTAAAATCACGGGTTTAAAGTTATTTTTATTGTGATAGCATGTATATTTAAGTACATAGATACCTATATTATACATAATACGAATAAGTAGCGTCTAAATTAACACAAATCAAAATCAAATAGCACTTATAATTACAAAGCCGCGAGTTTTTGCCCGGCCCCCAGTCATATTTTCTTTGCTCTACATTACATCCAAAAGCGCAACATTGCGGCATAATTTTGAACTATGAAGGAAAATGTCTCGAAAGAAATATATTTCCCATAAGAGCCCAGCAGTCTGCTTGCTGCCAGTTAGGTCAATGGCAAGCCAGGAGTCACGTGGACCAATCACAGCCCATCCTAGTCGGCAAGTGCCATTTCAATCGTTGGCCATACTCTTACTATAGAGAGCTCTAAGGGCCGGTCTTATGACTCCTGGATAAATATTAATCTGGTAGATAAATATTATATATCTGGTGGATAAGCTAAAAGTGCGTCCTATGAATGCCAGATAGCACTTATCTGCCAGATAAAATGTATTTATCCATCACATTTTTATCAGGAGGTTTAAGTACCTGATAACTTTTATCTGGAAGTTAAAATGGTAGTTGCCATAGTGACACTTTGTTTATAATGATGTTTCGCCTATCGTAATATGTTTTAAGTTAAACTCTTGGTTCACGTGTTTAGTAAACACAGGCCCGGGCTCTAACAAAATATAAAGTTAGAACATTTAATTCACACTTTTATATAAAATGACAGGCTATTTGTAGAGTTATATTTACAAAAGAACAAATTATTTAAATGTGAGTACAATAAATGAAATTTTGTCAAAGTTGTACCCAACTATTACCCACATTTTGTTAGTCACCGAAATTAGTACTTGCAAGACAACTGCCCACGCCCACATGATGCCATCTGTTTCCTCGCACTCGTTTAGCCACCATTATTTAACAGATGTTGAGCGTTGTCACCACTCGCTAGTTTGTAGCGGCAGCAGCAGGGCTTATACGCATGCGCAAGCCAGTAAAAACAGTACTAACCTAGCATGTTCTGAATAAAAATATATTTATCCTACAGATAAGTTATCTGGCAGATAAATTCAGTTCATACGACGCGTAAACCATTAAAGTGGCTGATAACTTTTATCTGGTAGATAACTTTAACTTCCCAATAGCAATATTAATCCGGTAGTCATAAGATTGGCCTTAAGTAGAGTTGCCAAGTTGCCATGCGGTCAGATAGGTTACTATATTCTTTTATATTCCCTTATATTTTTAATTTTAAACAAAGGGAAAATTAGAGGGTTATTGATTTTGGGTTGGTGCAAGCTATTTATTGTCAAAACTAGCTTCCTGGTAAAGGGGCTTTAAATAAGAGTTTATATATCATTTATTAGGTTTCTTTTCAGACAAAACAATGATTATCCTCCCTCGTTTTCATATGTTTGAAAAAGTTAAATAAATCAAGGCGTCCTAAATTTTGTCCAATGCCTTATTACTATTAAAATATTTGGTTGCACTAATAACAGGCATGTGTGCTTGTTTTATTAACACCATGTCATAGTACCCATTTGGGACATTTATGTACTAATTACGCAGATGGTTTTAGGGATGAGGAAGGTTATATATAAGCCTACAATAGCCCCATGGCTCCTTTGGTGCTGACTGACAGCTCATAGCTGACAGTTGACGGTTTTGAAAAGTTACCAGACCAAATTATGTATCCCTACGCTGAATGAAATGATCTGCAAAAAACATATGTTTAGCACCTGTTGACTGTCAGAAGTCAGCTGTGAGCTGTCAGTCAGCACCAAAGAAGTCACGGGGCTACTGTATATATGAATTGTACTTGTATTTGCGTGGAGTAAGAGTAAAAATCAATTTCGTAAAAACCACCCTCAGTACACCCAATCAAGATTTGAACCTTGTTATCACCGTGATCGGCAGTCTATTCTCTTGCAAGAGTAGCGCATTAGACCGTTCGGCCACCAAAGTTGGTTGTACTTATATGGAATATTAAAATAGTTTTGATTTATATCTAAACTATGAAAATGGTGTACGATACGTTTCAATTTTTAAAATATTAAATTAAAATTTCAAAACTTTTTTCAAAATAATTGATACAGGAAACTAAACTCCGTTATACGATAACGTAATAACTAGATGTTCCGGGTTAATCATTTTACAAATTAAAAATGGAGTCCAACTACACACGCGAATAGTAGCATCGTGAAAATAATTCATTTTATTCCCAGAGCACCCATTCTTTTCCCCGCCATAAACGTGTGATACCAATAAATACAAATCTGAACTATAATGAGTGTATAATGTTTCTTAAGATAAAAAGTTTGGTAATAACCAGGACTAATTAATATAAATTTAATAACTACATCTATTACCATGAGATATGATATACTTTTCTCTATGCCTGAGATTTGCTACTATGAATAGAACCGGGAACCTAAAGCCCACCGTTCTAAGAGACTTGTTGAAAAAGAGGGAGAGTGAGAAAAGAGAAGAATGTTAAAAATGTTAACTAGTTTCCCTTGAGGCTCTACAAGTGTTATGTTCTAGGTTTGGGAGACCCCAGCGATCCAAACGGTGATATAATTTTGACTAACCAAAACTCGTAAGCTTAACTAACTGGGCTCACGACTTCTTGGTTAACTATGTATTGGCCTACATTTAAAGGATATACCATCAAAGGTTATCTGATCAACATAAAGAAAACGTATTCTTTTAATTTATTAACCTAATAGATTACTTATTACCGCTAAAAATTATGTTTTATAAATAATAAAATTTGAATTTATTACACATGTTAAATTATCGGTAAGATATATAAAGTCTAACTATGCTGGCTTTCCCCCAACTTTACTGGGGTAATATTTACTTTCTAATATCCATTAAAACATGAATTTTAATATCCAACGCGAACAACACGATCTTGTTTGTTATTTACCGCCATTATAATAGTTCGTCCCTGTTCTAGTCGTTGATCACAAAATTCTGTTGACGATGTTGCCTACCTGTGACGTCACAGCAAAATAAGATAGAATTTCCTGGGTTAATGTTTTCCTTTTTATTCAGCGAGTTTTAAAGATAAAACATTGAAACAAGAACTATAAATTCTTAAATAATTCTTAAAATAGTCCTATATCATTTTAAATATTTTTTTTATCTGAAAGTAGTTTTGTAAACATTTTTAAAGAAAATTGTCTATAACTTAGGCTATTTTATCTATTCACGGAAAGAGCTCATAATCATATTCCTACTATAATATAGATTTTAAAAATCCGTGGAACCATATATCTATCTAGAATAAGAAACAAGAAAAATGGAAAACGGTGCTGTCCAGGGCTAAAAGTGGAGTGAAGCCCTCTCTCTACATTGCAGCGAAAGAGAAGTGTCATTAGAAGACAGACGAGTTACCTTGCGGGGTGAACGGCTCATTTTCTTTCCACCCCCTTTCTTTTCGTGAATTGGTTTCAAGAGTGATAGTACTTAGTGTACTGTTAGTTTAATCGTCGAAACTTCAAAACCAAAGAGGAACATTTGTTTATCAAGTAAGTGGTTTGTGAGAAGAGCAAATGCTCTAGCACGTCAGTTTAGCTATCAAGATAAAAAAGTAGGCCTATTTATTCATGGAAAATCAAAAATAACAAAAATGTGTTTTTGATTTCGTTACCAGGTCAGGACTTTATGAGACTGGTAACGTAACCCAAGCCTTCCAGGTTAGACTTTCCAAGAATCCTATCAAATTTCAGAACCTTAGAATAATACATCTTATATTGTACTTATAATTACGTACTAATTTTAAAGTTTATAAACAGTAAACTCATTGATGTGAATTTACTGCTACAGATTAGGGGTATTCACAAGCACATTTTTTGGCAATTTTGGACACCCTGTTCCTATTGTAAGCAAACAAAACTCTTGCTTGCGTAATATTTATCGAATTATTTTGTTATTTGTTCACATGACAAAAACATTATTATTTATGCAATTTATAAATTGCTGGTAGTTAATAACATAGAGGTGTAAATAATGGTTTGAAATAATTCAAAATAAACATTGTTTCACAATGAATTTAGATATACGGTATTAAACTGGTATTAAATTCTTGTCTGTTTATCTCTGTCTTGCCTAAGCATTGGTCTGACCCCTTCTTCCCCCTTGTCAGCAAAAATAAGTGAAGCTCAAATCACCCTCCAATCCCCAAAAGTGCTTACGTATAATATTTATACGCCCGCTAGATAAGATTATTTGTATGCTACAGTATTTTTTATTGCATGGAATTACTTAAGCTACAGGAAAAAACATTTCCCGGTAAGCAATAAAATTTACTGACTTTATTAAGGAGAAAAACGAGAAAGAATATATATTTTCTTAAAATCCACTAAAACGATTTCGATTTATATTTGCATCTAGGCACTGTTTGACATAACAAAACAAAATTGCACCTCTCACTTTCCTATGCAAATTACTTTGAGGGTACTTTACATTGGCAGAAACATACAATTTGATCATATCCCCACATCTATTTGAGATACCAAAGAATGTATCATTGATAAGTTGTAGCATTATTAAAAATAAAAATATTTTATTTTTAATATAGTTTTATATTCTGGGCTATAATCAAATATATATTTTATTCTGGTCTTTGAAATTTGAAACTAATTGTTATCCTCTTTGGTGGACAGAGATGTTCCTTTTTATTCAAATTATCTGTAACACTGTATATTATTTTATTTATGCTCTTTGGTGGAGTGTGTCTGCAACAATAAATTTTATTTCATTTTACACATCCTACAAGTTTTTAATAAATGTATCTATATTAAGATAAAAGAGTAAGTATATGTTTAGCACCGTACTATTTATTTAGTAGATATGAAGAAAGGTATCTTTTACTACAAAGTAAAATTTTGAGTCAATACGTTACTTGAAAAATGGAGTAAAATTAAAAATGTACTGATGACGTTAACTATTTTAGATTTATTTTTTGTGACCGTTCTAGTATCAATAATTTTACAAACGAATGTTATGAATAGTCTAAAGGCGTGGCTCACAATTGAAACACTATTGAAGCAAATTAAGGTTAAACGAATTAATGCTATTTCTTAAAACTTCTCAAAAAATGCCATCCATTTGCACAAAATATTTTCTTTTAAATATGCAAAACGATTTTACTGAAATACAAATTCAAATTTTTTTTAAAAATACGATAAGAAATTGTGCATAAATACAAGACCGTTTATTTCGAAACTCTACTGCTGCCAGTAACTCCTTTTTCCCCCTGCAAACCCCCTTCCAACATAACTGAAAGAGAAGAGATGGGCCACAGTTAACTGAGAGAGACAGTTCCCTCAGCAATGATATTGGTATAGTGTGTCTGAAGATGAGGACGATCTTGATGATATCTAAGACCAATATGTTAATTTCAAACTTTGTATTAAAGAACATTCCAGCATCAAAAAATGCTCTAAGTGTTAACGTTGATCATTTTCTGTTTTACATGAAATATCAGTGCAATCCGGATTCTTCAATAACCTGAACGCCTCCGCTTTCAAATTTGTAATGACTCTGTACGCAAATAGCGTGTGAGAGGTTTTTTTCTAAGCTTTAAGCTCTCAAAAATAGATTAAGATATCTCTTAAGACATTTTGTTTTGTCTTTACTCTTTTTAATAGATGTTGAAAAATACTATTTTCACGATCTCAAAAAATATGAAAATTAGATTAAATATCAGCATACAATGAAGAACTTAAGTTATTACTTCGACAGGAAAAAGTTATTCTTTCTCTCAATACTTGTTCCCAAAATTGTTTGATGCTTTTTTTCAACGACTTTAATTCTAAACTTGTTACTGTTAGCTTCGGCGATTATATAAATCAACTAAAAATTTCCCGAATGTATTGTTACAGTGCAAAAGGTATAACTTTCCATGTTGTTGTAATACAGTCTTAAACTGCTTTAAAACTTGTTTTTATCTACTCATTTGTATACTCTATAATAATATCCAGAGTTATAAACTTTTTAATGATTAATTAACAAATATATTCTTGCTATAGTTAAAGCGATGTATTATGTTTTCTTTTTACATTTACTAAGCTGGACATTTGTATTTATTTTTAACTGTGTGAACTAAAGTTATTTCGATCAGCTGAATATTTGTATTAAGTGTTAATTTTTACAGTTAAATTAGATATTTTTAAGCATAGTTTGTTTAAGTGCAGTTATATTTTTTATTTGATTATCTATATTAGTTTGGATGTTATTCCACTGTCAAGAATCATAATTCTGGTTTGGCGGGATGTATCATTATTATGTGAATTAACGCTAAAAACAAATGGTCTTTGGTAATTTATTTTAAATTTTATAATAAAACTACATTTTATCAACATGGGTTGTGGGGGGCCCTATGAAATACAGGCCGAGGGCCTGAAGATGGGCCAGGCCGACGCTGTTTGTATTCATAATTTAAATGGACAATGTAAACATATAATTATGTTCTAAGACACTTTTGAATAAAAAGTAAAACAAAACAGTATTTTTCGTATATTTAGGGCAAATATATCAGGACCTACATGATAAAAAAAAACCTCATATTCATTCTTAATCTAAAATTATTGAAGAGGAAAGAGAATGTCAAATTAATTCTGCAAAATTCAAATATTCATTGTTGCTAATTTTTGCGATATTTTATTGAGGTTATTAATGTAATAACTCCCATGCACACAATAGTAACAATTCTTATCCGTAACACGAGCCTGCATAGCGCATACCCTTAAAGATTGTCTCAGCGTGTTCTTCTCAACGTAAGAGAAGTAGACTATAGTACACCTCTCTGGTCTGCAGATTAAGTGTAAGGCTTTGTAAAGTCTTTCAAAATAAACTCTTAGAGAATGTAATGGAAGACAGGGACCCACTTCTGCCCCTTTTAATTTGTAATTTTATTACATGATTTATAAATATTTAAGTATTACTTAAAATTACCGCGCTGGTAGTGACAGACTTTATGATAGGTATTTTTATTTTTGTTGTATAAAACTACTTGACATAATATTAATTTCCCACAATGGGCATGGTATGATCTAAGTTTGTTAATAAAACAGTATTTTAAAATAATTCCATACAAGCTTTTCGAATATACGTAAACAATATTTGTAAGGCTTAATATAGTCCATGCTCCCCAAAATAAAACAAGGGGGATCGAGGCCAAACCAAACGAGCGTGACGTTAAACCCACGTGTTTGATTTCATTCTTGTAAACTACTTATATATATTATTTATATATATATATTATTTATATGAATGCGACTAAGATGTCTCAAAAGAGAATCAACGAGCCCAGTGGGTATTTAGAAAGCTATGATAGCAACGCCACTCGCCTAAACACAAGACTCTTATAGCAAACTAGGTCAACAAGCAATTGTCTGAGTTAGTTAACCAAAAGGAACCTTATTAGTAACCAAACAGTTTTTTGTCATTTTAACCACTTACATGTCTACTGTATTTGTGTTTTGCGTTTTCATATAATAATAATAAATAATAATAATAATAATAATAATAATAATAATAATAATAATAATAATAATAATCAATTCACAAAAATAAACATAAGGCTATAGCCTCAAACAGCAATGCGACCCCATCCGATATATGTCACTACTCCGGATGGGGTCATGACTACAAGGTTGTAAACCACTGGTATAATGCCTTAGTTAATTTAGCCATCATTGCGATAAATTATTGTATTTGAAACTCAATCAATGAAAAGGCGACCTCTGTCTGTCTTACCTAGTGGCGAGTGGAGTTTGTAGTAGTGATTGGCACAATCGAGTAAAAATAATCGAGTAACTCGATTGTTTGTGTAATCGGGAGTGCTTTATTCTTCCGGGATTACTCGAGTAACTTTACTCGGTCCTTGTTAGTCTTTTAATTTCTCTTTTCTTACTAGCTAGGTGAGAATCGATCTTACAAACTGGACTGTTTACCATGCTATTTACATTTAAAATATATGTTCCCTTAGAGCTCATTTTTCACCATCAGTTTCTGCTGCTACGCAAAAATGACCCTTTATGATTTAAATGTTGCCCATGAATTTTCAATATAAAATACTCACATATGTAAAGTACACAATCGAAAAACATGCTAACTAAGCGTATCACATTTCAGATTCTTTTTAAAAGTACTCGATGAAAGTTACTCCATTCTTTTTACTCGCACCTCGGCAGTCTTATTTCCACAATTCAAACCAATTATTTTCTTTCTTAATTTATTGATTATAATTTCTCCTCACTAAAATATGATTATTTATAGATATAAACTAATTAGAGTACCTTAAGTTACAAAATAAATAAAAATAAAACACACCTTAATATTTATGATGCGTTGACGATTCTCTAAAGTGTGTGTATAGTTAATTTCTAGAATGACTTCATTATTTTGATGTAGACGTCTCAGGGCTGTGATCATGAGTTTGATTCCTTTATATTTAAATAATTTGTGTATTCACTTCCAATCCCTGTCTAGTTCACATGCTTTTCTACGTATGTTTAAGATATATTAAAAATAATATAAAATATATATTTCAAATAACGTTTTCTAAACCAATCACCAACACATTATGTTTATTTTTAAAGTCACATAAATTTAGATTGTATTAAAATGTATCATTAAGTAAATTCGCAATACTAAAAGTTTTTCAAATTCAGTTAAATAAAATGGCCACTTAAGTTTAATGTGTTTCCTAGCCAAACTTATTTCGTCACCAATTATATTGGCGTAACTAAATAGTAATAAAATAAGAACAAGAGTAATACATAATAAAAAACTAAAATATTGCTTTAGAGAAATATAAAACTGTTTGTGTACCTACTAAACTATTTCACAAATTTTTATTTAAAAAAAACAAGCATATCTAATTTGGTTGACGTTAATCGGTTTTCTTCGTTCACTTAAGATCTGCCCCGCTTCCGAAAAAATAATTCGTTCTGAGGGAACTGACGTAGCAGGCACACACAAATGTTTTTTAGCGAGAATGTACAGTTCTGGACAAGAATTTTGTTGACCAGCCCAATAATTCAAGGGATTACGTTTCCTGTCTTCGTGTGAATTTTCATAGTATTGTCTCAAAATTATTGCGCTACTGCTAATGGGTGTAGATTTTGTTCGTACGTTTGACAATTTTTGGTCAAACAGACTCCAAATAGGATTGTTTGACTCAGTTGTTGGTTTCCGTCGCACTTCTGCCACTCACTATCACCTCCTCTTCCACTTGGCTACGTCCACAAAGAGACGCCAAATCTTCACTAACCCAATTGTGGGCTATTGCTGCGTTGTTCTCAACACCGAAAGCAGTCTTCTTAAACCTAGGGTCTAATATTGTTCCCATTGCAATAATCTTATTTGTTTCTAGTGGTGCAAGCCTTCGGAACAGACCATCACTCAAACCTTGTTGTAGTGCTATGGCGGTTTCACTTGTTGGTGCTAGATATCTTATTAAATGTTGCACCCCTCGCAGAATAGGTATCACTTTTGACACTGTTGGGTAGGACTCACCTGACAATTCAGCTGTCATAAGCTCCATTGGTTTCAAAAGAGGGATAAAGTGTTCAAGGATATTCCATTCCACAGCATTGAGAGCTGCAGGAGCATTAGGAAGTGATACTAGAGCGGCCGAGATCTGTTCCTTCAAAGACAACAATCTTTCGAGCATCACTAGCGTGCAGTTCCACCTGGTGGATATATCTTGTTTTAGCTTGAGTTCTAAAAACCCCATTTGATGTTAAATATTTCGAAGCTTATCACTTGAAACAATGATAGTTTTGAAATGGGTCACCAATCCTCTGCATTTCTTTAAAATGCCATCTAGAAATTTGATTTTAATGCATCTTGGAACACAAGATTAAGAGTGTGTGCTACACAAGGCAAATGCGGAATTTTCAATCTATCAATGGCATTCTTCATATTGGCCGCATTGTCAGTCACAATGGCTACCATCTTACTTTTCACACTAAACTCATTCATAATCTCAAGAATGTTGGAGGCGATGTGTTCCCCTGTGTGACTGCCAACATCTTGCTTATTGGCTAGCACAAGAGAATATAGCTCATCATTAAATATGTAATGCACTGTCACGGAAATGAAATCTTTGGTATTTGCAGAGGTCCAAGTGTCGGTTGACAAAGCAACAAACGATGTTCCTTCAAGAATCATTTTCACCTTAGCTCGGCACATTTTCTAGTACGGGGGGAAAAATTGTCCTGGACAGTGTTTTTCTGTTCGGAATCTCATAGCGGCTGTCTAAACGCTTTAACAAAAGTTTAAACCTCTATTTTCAAAGATTGAAATAGGTTGAAAATCCACAGCAATCATTTCAGCAAGCGTTTGATCGATATGGTTTCTCCTAACCTTGGGTATCTGCTGACGTCGAAAAGCCCCCACCAAAGAGATTTGTCTCGCCTCTTTGCTAAAACAATTCCTTCATTAGAGTCCCAGCAGAGGTTTCTGATGTGGTTGCTTGGTCACCAAGTCTTGTAGTTTGGATTGACGTCGATGGTAAATCTGGATCACCCTCTATCACATCCAAAAGTGTCTTCGAGTCACAAATAGTTGGGTGATTTCTTTTTAAATGGCCATGCAAGTTAGTAGTATTTCCATGTTCTTATATTCTTTTCTACACACTGGACATTCCACTGTATTGTTTTCTTTTTTCACAAAGAATTCCCACACTACAGACTTTTTCTGCCCTCGAACCATTATTGTTAAAAAAAAGAAGTTGGTTGGCTATTACAATTCACTATAATTAATGATTTGACTAAAATATAATAATAATAAAACTAAAATAAAAACCAAATATCTTGCAAAACAAAATTTCACGTATTCTATTTAGTCGTATAGTCAATTAACGTCTTCACATCCCATCACACACGCACTAGATTACGATTGAGGTTGACAAATTATCACATGGACATTTTTCAGCAGAACCAACAGCTACTCGCACTGTCTTAAAATTCTAATAAGAGTAGAAAACAAATTTAAAGCTACAGCAGCAATTTATTTTTGATCAAAGAAGAAACATTCTAAAAACGCAGTACAGCCCTCACCAAAAATATGTGATCATTATATTTATACATTAGTCTATTATTACAAATAAATAAAGCTAAAATATTTTTATGGTACATTGAGACACAATAATGTATCAATGGTCGAATCAAAGAAGAACGCAATGAGAAGAGTAAGTAAGAGGAAATGCACTGATATTAGCTAAATCAGAGGATAGAAAACCACTATTGGCCCCTCCACTCATCCATTCACCAGTGCGGCAGGTCGAGATTGATCCAGGCAAGATAACGTGTATGATTCAAATTTCGACACTTATTTTTATAAAACTAATGCCTCAAAATTTGATGGTCGTGAGTTCAAACCCAGCTGAGGTCGACGGATTTTTCTTGAGAGATAAAAATTTGTAGCACACCCTCCTTCGGAAAGGAAGTAAATCCGTCGGTCCCGTGTCGATTGTGGCATGTAAAAGAAGCCAGGAAGGTATGTGAGAATACCTTTCCCTGAAAAATTAGTAGGCTCTTTCTCGCTCGCTCGTAGAAATCCATTGGCGTATAACCCATACGGATAGTAAGACTCAGTGCTAATTAATTTAAAAAAATTGTAATACTGAATATTTGATCGAAGATAACATATTTAAAAAAAATCACGTCCTACCATCTGTTCAGGTTATACGCATATTGGAATTACTCTACTGGAGTGGGGATGAGGAGGGAAGCATTTTAGAGGTGATCTAACCGCATTTGCGTAGAAGAAGAGTGGTAAACCATTTAGGAAAAAACCGTCTAAATAGACCCATCCGGATTCGAGCCCCGCTCTCCCCATCATCAACAGACCAGTCTAACACGAGAGTGACGCCTTAGACTATCGGGCCTGATAAGTGATGATAGCACAAATAAATGTTTTCCCTTTTAAAAAAGTACAATTATTATCAATTTCTTTAACATAAGTGTATAAAGAAAAGTTTATTTTATTAAAAAGAGAATAAAACTTTTTTTTTTGTAAAGAACTTCTTAAAACGCATACTTTCATATTGCCTACATGCAATGTGAAAACTGAATATAAGGGGATGGAGGTCTCTGTCAGTGTAGACTGACTACTACAAGAAGAGATTGTTGGCTTGTTATTAGTATCGAATCCCATTGCAAGACTCCCGAGTAATGTTGTCCAACCGATTGTCAAGGGACGATTCGAGTAGATGATTCGCTAAAAACTACTCGAGTAATTTTACTCGATTACTCGATTATTTTTAAAGAGAATCGAATAATTACTCGATTGTGTCCTTCACTAATTTGTACCCTTCTGACACAGGTAGCCACGCTAATCTGTGAAATAGGGGAGGGGTGGTCATGGAAGGGGTAAGAACTTTCAGAAGTAGCCACTGAGTTCATGCCTGAGTGCTTCAAGTTAAGATGCAACCCATTTCACAAAATATCTTCAAATTCACCAAGTAGGCAACGTCGTTAGGTTTTTTCCATTTAAATCTCCATACAGCGTTTTTTTTACAACTATTTAATTTATCATTATTTATGACCAGTAAGTATATGAATCAATAATTTCACGCATAGGTTAATCATTCTAACTATAATGAGTTTATTGTATTGATAATTAGACTCAAATGCATTCTCAATTGGAAATAACCATCTTAAACTCAATGGGCTTGAAAAAAAAATAGGCTATCGGAAAAAATTGTAGTAAAATAAAGTTTAAAAATATTGGTGTTAACTTACTTTCAGCAGTGACCTTCAATGACAGTAGTAGGATGAGTAGAAAACTGCAGACTGTAACCAGATTCATGACTCATATCTTTCTTTGACTGTACAAGCTAAGGTGGTCAAGATGAGCGTCCAGGTGGCTGAAAGGAAATATATTAATTAGCATCAACCAGCACCCCCCATATGCTATAAGTAATGTTTTATTCTCTCCACAAAGGGTACATGATTTATCAACCAGGCGGATCGTGTATCTGAAACAAGAAACAAACAAAATTGCTAGACTGGAGGCTAAGCAACAAACATCAACGAAACGCAGCAAATATTTTTTGTCACTAACAAAATCTGAAAAAACTTGTATTAAGCTAGTATAAATTTTTCAAAATACCAATTAAACAATTTTGTACACCAAATGACATATTTATGGTCCATAAGTATGTACCCTTCCTCTACCTTCCAAGGTAGCAAGCTTACCTTGTACAAGTAATATTCCACTATGGTATAGCGTATAAGATAGGCTAATAGTGTAATACGTCGAGGTAAAACTGCTGCCTTTCAAGATACACGAAGGATCCATACTTTAGATAGTGCCAAGTTTGAATTTTAAGGCGTTTAAAAAACAGCTATAAGTTTCTCGCATGTCCAAATTGAAAAATATGACATCGTCGAAATGTACAAGAGATTGAAATAGCACTGGCCTTCTTAACATATTGTATACTCTTTTTACACTGAGAAGTAACAGTCTTGCCTGGATGGACTATATATACTACGGCTCTATCTTATAAGCTGCGCCATAGTGGAAGACTGGAAGGTAAGCTTACTTACTACCTTTCATGTAGCAGGAGCAATTCGTAAGCAAAACGGTATACTAATACAAATATGTATGAACACAATTACTGTCACGATAAATGAAACTTATTCCTGATAAGCTTCAAGGACTCTCAAATTATGATAACCACTCCATAAATAAATTTTAAAAAAATCTTACAAATCACTGATCAGTCAATATTGTCTTCAATTTCAGGTAATTAAGGGATTATGGCATTTACAAATTTACATAAATTTATTTTCGTAAGAATATTCATAATTTGTTAAAAAAAGTGTGCCATGAGCAGGAATTGTTCAAAAAGAAAATAGAACCACTCTAACTCAATTATGTAGACCTACTTTGGGGATATTTTGAGAATAAAAGTCCAATTTAATAGATAAAAATTAGTTAATTAAATTCTAACCACTTAATGTGTATGTATATTTATGTGTGTGTGTGTGAGAGAGAGAGAGAGAGAGGGGGGGGTCTACGAGCTTAGGTTTTTACTTTCCAGTCGAGTATTTAAAAAAACTCCGAAGCTCTAGTATAGGCCTATTCATAATTTTAAAATGTTAAGAGTATTTGATTATTTTTAAAGTAAAATAGCATAGTTAAATTGTCACTATTCAAAACAAACATAAAATGTAAATACCAAATCTTTAAATTGTGATATTTTTAAAATTATATTAAAAAAACACATGTTATTAAAATTAAAATAACAATCATTTTTATAAATAGTAAATACTTTAGGAAAAAAACCCGCCTCGGTGGCGTAGTTGGCTAACGCGCTTGTCGTGTTGAGCTCGACTGCTGAGGACGGGGAGATCGAGGTTCGAATCTCGGTCGGGTGAACTGGGGTGGTTTTCCCTAAATGGTTTTCCACTCTCCGCCCACGCAAATGCGGGTTCACTACCTCTAACCAACTTTCCCCAGCTGAGAAGGACTGTTTAAAAGACAGTGATTATTTTTGTAATTTACTTTTTGATGTCCAGCGAGTTGTAGGGATCTACTCGTGTTATATATAAGTTAAAATTCATTTTAGACCTAATTATTTTTTTATAAAAATTACATTTTTGGGTATAAACTATTCCAGATTATTGAGGAGAGAAAGTACTTATCAAGTTTTGGCTTTTTTTTTTTTTTTTTTTTTACATTTTTGTCTGATTTGTATTATAAATTTATGTTTGGGGGTTATTGAGATATTGGACTTCTCATTCATGTGTATACTTCAGAAACCCTTGTGGTGGCCTGTGATTACGTCATCAAAATGGTTGCCATCTGACACACCTCACAACTTTAACCCAGGTATATTGCAATAACTACTTAAACAATCATCATTAAATTTTAGGTGGTATTTGTTTACGTATTGAAAAATATAAAACCAGCCAGTATACACATTCAGAAAACCTTGCGGTGGGATTGAATTACGTCATCAAAATGGCTACCATCTGACACGACCTCGCATCATTCACCCAGGTATATTGCAAAAACTACTTAATCAATCATCATTAAATTTTAGGTGGTACTTGATTACGTACTGAAAAGCATAAATCAGCCAGTATACACTCCCAGAAGACTTTGCAGGGACATGTGATGACGTCATCAAAGTTGTTGGCAACTTAGCAGTACCGTACAAACATCACCTAATTATAGTTCAATAACCACCGAATCAAAATTTGGAAGTAAATTAAATTTCCTAAATAAATATATAGGAAAATTATGTAAATCTGATATTAAATGTGTTAATTGTCAATACATATAAAACTACTTAATTCAATAATATAATATAAATCAAGAACGTTCCAATTGAATTGGTTGTTTGCATTAGTTAGTTGCCATCATTTCGGTAATACTGTCCTTCACAGGCACATAGAAGTGTACGATGAAGTGCACTTTAAACACAATGACACCTTAAGAAGCTGCTCTAGAATTTGCGGGTGATTAATTCTTTGCAGTGTGTTCTAACGTCTGGTTTTGTTGTCCATACAGGTTCTGAAATGAAGTCATCACTTTTCTTCTATCTCCATGCACATGGGTCCAATATCTTATAGGTTTAACCATTATGGTGTTAATCAATGTATGACAAATGGTTACAGTCAATAATACTTAGAATTTTGATGATTCAATATATTCTCCACTAAGATGTTATATTATAGGTTTCGCCGTTGTGGCATATTAATGCTACGTGATAAGTATGCGAGTTATCATTCCCCCTCCCCACTCATTTTCCGAAGATGGTTGACGAGATCATCACCAGGCGTCACGGGCATATGAATAAAGAGAGTTATGCCGTTGCCTGGTGGTAGGTCGGCCACTCGGACATGAACCACTGAGGCGTTACAAAACTATCAGTGTAATATTGGGATCGAACGCTTTGTACAGAAACATTCATTATTGTTTAAAATTGATAGATAAAAGCTGGATGGATCCTTCTTGGTCTCTACCGAGCTTAATTTCCTTATCAAATAAAAAGCTCTCTCCCATCTTCCAATACAAGTGCATTATTTCATAGGTGTCATTATTACTCAATACGCCAAGGTATGGCTAATAGTTTCGGTCAGTCATGGTTTACCTATAATGGTTAGTCCGTGAGAACATTTGGATAATGTCCTATATTTTCACCATAGTGAACAAATAAGTGACGATTATTACCTGAAATGATTCCTCGTCTACATAAGGTTGATATCTTATATGTTTAACCATGACTGACTCAACAAAGGTAAGATGAGTGGTAACAGTCATTGGTAGCTTGAACCATGTGGATGCGTCCTCTTTCCCACTAAGTTGATATCTTATTGGTTTCACAATAGTAAAACCAACCAGTCTATAACTTTTACGTTGAATGGTCCCTCGTTTTCCATGGGCTAATACATTATAGGTTAAACCAGACATGTGCGAGTTAGATTTGTGATAATCAGACTTGAGAGGGTCAGACTTGAGATGGACAGATTGGGAGGGTAGACTTGAGATGGTCATACGTGAGATGGCTGGACATGAGATGATCAGACTTAAATGAGAGAGAATCGTGATGGATAAACTTAAGATTACCAAGCATGAAATGAATAGATTTGAGATAATCAAACTTGAGATGGTCAAGCTCCTCTAAGCTCAGCTTTGATGGTGTGTAAGTGAAAGGTAATAAGCCAATAAGACAAAAGTGACGCTCATTGTTTTGAAAACAAGCCTGGGTTTTTCTTGTTGTAACCCAAATGCCAGTATTGACATTAAAGGGGACTAAATCGTCCCAAAATAATACCAACAATGTACAAAAGATAATGATGTAGCATTGACCTTTTCCATTTGGGGAGAAACCCATTAGTCTGTACAAAACTATTTCCCAACCTTGTTTCTTAGAAAAGAGAGTGAGGACAAACTAATGAAATGCTTAAAGTAAAGAGAATAGTAATACTCGTTAAAGGGTATCATATAGGATCGTGCAGTTTCACGAAAGAAACTTTCAAAGGGTTTTTCTCAGAATAGCTGGGAGAGGGCTGACATAATGTATAATGTTGTATTGGAATTAATGCCCATCAAGACAACGTCAGAGAGGACCATGCCAGTGGCTTTGTTTCTCAAAATCAACTTTTGACGGGCATTCAGTGGGAGGGGATGTGAAGCCGTTTCGGGAGTACAATGGTAGACTCAAATCCGAAAGTTAATTTTAAATATGATGTTGAGAGGCTTATCCTGGTTTTTGCCGTAAGAGGATAGTGGAGCACATTTTATTTTTAACGTTTTGAAATGTTACCCTTTTATACAGATCTTTTACAAATCTTTGATTTGAAGAAATTTAAATATTTTTTCATGGGGTTTTTACAATGATTGTTTCTACATAGATGTTCTTTTATCCGTATATAAATGATGATTTATTTTTATCTTCTTATAAAGATGATGGTTTATTTTTATCTTTCTAAAGATGGTAGGATTAATTTTTTAAATGTTTATTTGCGCTTGATTTTTTTCTGTATAAATATCATTAATACTACAAGCCAATGTTTACCCTTATATTTTAAAACTCGGGAAATGCTTTTCATGCCTGAAACAGTAATGTTATACCTATATAATAGCTATTGTATTTTTGTCTCCTTTATAATACGAATATGATGAAATAGTCTAATCATGAAGATTTTTGAAGTTATACTTCTTTAGGCGCGTTATGAAAAAATGATGAGAGTGAAATTTTAAGATGCGCGCGCATCACTGTAACACAAAAGTAACAGGTTGAAGTTAAACCACTCATTTAGTCTCGAAAAAAAAAAAGCTACCAACAAAATAGAAATAGAACCTCTGTTAGTCGCGCATGTTGGTACGCTCGTCGCCTCTGATCACTGTTTTCATATATATAATATTTATTCACATGTTTCTAGTTTCTACATTCACAACACGTGTTTTAGTTTCATACAAGTGCGAATTATATATGTGCTAATAAATTATATTCAGTAGTGATTTAAATTGAATATTTTGATTAATATTATTTACTATTCGTAAATATTAGTGAAAAAAATTGTGCTTATAGACTTTTTCAAGTGCTACAATATAATTGAGGTTAACTATCCCTATGTATTATTTATTGATATAAATTTTAAAAAAAAATGTATTTATTTATATTATTAGTTTAAAGTTTAAGTTCCATTAATAAAACATTAATGTTTATAGAAACTTTAAAATTTATTTTAAAGTTATACTAACTGCCATATTTAGTGACGAGATGTCTTTGGACTTGGAGGAATACAAACCTCTTTGGATCTAGACGAAGATTACACAGTTCGTAGTTTTGTTTTGTAATACTGCAAGAAATGCCATTGCGTGTTTGAATGTAAAAATCCAACAATAAAAGGTACGTAATTGTTTTGTTACCACTGTCTAAATTGAAACAAATTTTGTGCTTGACATACGTTTTGTTATTTTAATTAATTCATTATTAATTGGAGTACAGTTATGTAACTAATTGTATATTAAGCCAATACAATAATATGCCGCCATTTAAATTTATTGAAGTGACAATCATGATTTAATAGTTGCGCCTACTCTTGAGTGGTGGCAAATAAAAGGCGCAACTATGCTCTCAAATTGCGCCTGCTCCTTTTAGTGAATAGGGATTTGGAACATATTTCAAACTTGCGCTGGCGCAACTATTTGCTCCCTTTGGTGAATCCAGGCCCAGTAGTGATTTAAATTGAATATTTTGATTTATATTATTTACTATTCGTAAATATTAGTGAAAAAAATTGTGCTTATAGACTTTTTCAAGTGCTCCAATATAATTGAGGTTAAACTATCCGTATGTATTATTTATTGATATAAATTAAAATATTATTATTTAACATAATTAATACTAAATATTATTAAATTATTTTTTATTTTTTAATGATGCCAAATAAGTATAACTTCTTACGCGCGTACATAAGTTCACACACCCATTTTTTTTTCTTTACAACGGATTGCCCATGTCAAAAACTCATTTTAAGAGATTGAAAAACACACACACATATATATATATATATATATATATATATATCAATTTTCAAAGAGTTTATCTTCTTTAAAAAAGAAACTAAAAATCACCCAATTAAAGAATATGAACATTCATGCTCATCTTGGCCATCTTGGCTACAGTTGCGGGTCAATTCTAAGGTTCATCTAAAGACAGGTGTGTGGACTGTTTATAGAGGGTAACTGGCTGAAGGTCAACACATATAGATTAATCTGTTTAAAATCATAGACCTGTGGGTGGAGTTTTAACATGTCTGATGGCTTAATGATATTCTGATTTGACGATGTCCTTAAATTTATTAATTTTGCTTATGCAAGTTGTTTTTTATATTATATGAAAATTGTTGGGACAAAACTAATGAAGGGTTACCAAATGCTGTCTGATGATTTTACCTTTTGTATAAAAAAATAGGTTTTTCTATATTCTAAATGCGATTGGCTTATGATAATTCAATCTAAAGGTTTCCCCGTATTCATATCGTCCCAGAAGATAGAAATAGATAATGTGTATGCCACTAATGGTGACAGAAGGAGGGTGGGGAGAAGGATGATGAGAACTGAAAGGTTGGGTGATGAAAGGTCATAGATGGTCTGGTTGTAGCGGGTAGGAGGGGGACAGGGATGAAGGTCTTTGGTCTTTAGGTAGGGAGGGGGCCAAGATCTATCCCACATCACGCTTGGCACATAAGGTCTTCTTGTGTCATAGAATGTCTATTTTACTAATAATATTAGGCTCAAAATATATAAGTTTTTTAATTTGCCTACTATGATAAATAGGCACATTATAAGATTTCACTAAAAGCCCATGCAAAGTTTTAGCTATATATATTTTAAAAATGAAATGCCCGTATGATTACGTGGTATAAGTCGTCATACTTGTAATAGGTATAAAAAGTTAAGGTAAAAAATTAGACGAATGTACACTATTCAAGGTCATCCTATGCCAAGTTTCACCATTATAGGTTTCATAGTTTTGTAGATACCTGCACTTGTCCTCACGTTGTCCTAGACATAAGGATCGCAATATATGTAAAAAGTAAAACAATTACCCATGTGTACATCATCAAGTTCCCCAAAGTATACATGCCAATTTTCAAATTTAAATACTTCTTAGTTTAAGAGTTATACATGTGAACACGTGGCTTAGGCGTCACGCTCGCAATGTATTTAAAGGAAATCAAAATATGATTGAGTTGCACATTTCAAGGCTTCCTTCAATACGGTATATAGGTCCTAAGCATATGTCAAGCTTCAACTTAATGTTTTTCTTGGTTCTTTAGCTTGTGGTCAAGGAGTCCGTCATAATATATTTAGAAGTTTAAAAAAAAACATTTGAGTGCACACCCTCAGGTTTGCTTGGATAAATATGCGTTTCCCTGGTCTCTCCCTTCCTTGAGTTAGAAAACAAGTTCTCGATACCTTGAGTGAGAAAACAGGAATATATAAATTTTAATTTCGTTCACAGGTGAAAATTCTGCAAAGTGAGGATCTGTCAAACCAATATGAGTTAATCCCCTTATAAATATTTGCCAATTAAGGTTGAGTATACATTTTCTCAGTAGTTCTGTGAACAGTAGACCTCACACCCTCCATTAAAAAAAAATATACTAAGTACATCATGTAAAGGGATCCTCAGTATGCGATAGATTGATTCGCAGACGTTTAGCTCTGACACGTTATTTAATTTTATGGTGCGTTATTCCAAAATGTGGCTCATGCAAAATAAAGTCGAAAGTTTCTGACAGGGCTCTTTTCCCTTACAACTCTATGGTTTGAGTCTTCTTAATAGAAACATATGTGTGAGAATGTGACATTAGCTCATTTTCAACGACTTCTTATTTGTAGATTGGGAGCTATGAGATAAGGCTTGACTAAAACGGACTCGACATTTAGCCTTCCTCTAAAAAATGCAGTAATTCTTGGTAGGTTCACATCAGAAAATGTTGAGATATTTGATAACTAGTGGTGAGATTTCCTGTTTAAGAAGTTTCCAAGTTTTTTTCCCCCTCTTCTTTATTGACATGTTAAAAGGTGGTCGTAGGTGAAAGGAAAAAGATAGTATAAGCTTAGAAGTAGCTAGGGTGGCGTATGGGAACCCCGCTTCCGCCAACGGGTCAAAACACCCACATCCTGTTTGAGTGACCTGCTTTCCACATCTTTACCGTTATTCCCCCACCCCTGACCTACTTTCCTCTGATTGGTTGCTATTAATATCTTCCTTCCCCCACCAATTTTAACCTGCTTTCCACATCCACCTCCCCCCTCCCCCTCGACTACCAACCCTGGACATGTTGGTTCTTGATGATTGTTAATAGATATTGAGGTCATTGCCCCGGGAAACGGGGTTTTTCCCTGGCGCCAGTATGTCGGGCAGACAAGACAAGAATAGATATTGAGGTCATTGCCCCGGGCAACGGGGGTTTTCCCTGGCGTCAGTTTGACGGAGGGCTCGGCACGAAGCTTGCGCTATGGCTGACAAGCCTAGAATGAACATCGGCTCTTCTGTCACAAGGCTCTGACCCGGAACAAGCAGCATGAACCTTGCGCTATGGTGCTTTGTGGTAGAGTGTGGTAATTTGTTCCAGAGACCCCCCTCCTCCTTCGCCACCCTGACGCCAGACTGCCGGGGCGACAAGTGACTTCGATAACCTTGGGTTTTCCCAATGACGTAATCATCGCAACCCTGGCGCCAGGTTGGCGGGCAGACAAGTTGGGACAAGAATAGATCGTGACCTCGGCAACCTGGGTTTTTCCTATGACGTAATCATTGCGTGTTATGTCGCAACTCTAGCATCTCTAATTATGCACAATCAGGGGCCTCAGAATCCCCAGTTAGGGGCCACTACCCCCGTCACAAGTCTACTAAAATTGTTTGTTTGGTAGCGTCTGTCGAAATGTCTGGAAATGTACCTCCACCCGCAGCTCTCGGATCGGACAACCTGGGTATTTTCCTATGCCGTAATCATTGCGTGTTATGTCGCAACTCTAGCATCTCTAATTATGCACAATCAGGGGCCTCGGAATCCACAGTTAGGGGCCAATACCCCCTGTCACAAGTCTACTAAAATTGTTTGTTTGGTAGCGTCTGTCGAAATGCATGGAAATGTTCCTCCACCCGCAGCTCTCGGACCGGACAACCTGAGTTTTTTCCTATGACGTAATCATCGCGTGTTATGTCCCAACCCTGGCGCCAGTATGTCGGCCCGACAAGACAAGAATAGATATTGAGGTCATTGCCTCGGGCATCTGGTTTTCCCTGGTGCCAATATGTCGGCCCAGAATAGATATCGAGGTCATTGCCCGGGGGCAACAGGGTTTTTCCCTGGCGCCAGTATGTCGGGCAGACAAGACAAGAATAGATATTGAGGTCATTGCCCCGAGCAACGGGGGTTTTCCCTGGCGTCAGCTTGACGGCTCACGAGACAAGAATAGATCTTGACCGCAACAACCTTGGGGTTTTCCCAATGACGTAATCATTGCGTGTTATGTCGCAACCCTGGCGCCAGTATGTCGGCAGACAAGACAAGAATAGATATTGAGGTCATTGCCCCGGGCAACGGGGTTTTTCCCTGGCGTCAGCTTGACGGCTCACGAGACAAGAATAGATCTTGACCTCAACAACCTTGGGGTTTTCCCAATGACGTAATCATTGCGTGTTATGTCACAACCCTGGCGCCAGGTTGGCGGGCAGATAAGACAAGTTGGGACAAGAATAGATATTGACCCGGGCAGCGGTTTTCTCCTGGCGCCAGGTTGTCGGGCAGACAAGACAAGTTGAGACAAGAATAGATATTTGAGGTCATTGACCCCCGGCAGTGGGTTTTCCCTGGCGCCAGGTTGGCGGGCAGACAAGACATGTTGAGACAAGAATAGATATTGGCCCTGGGCATCGTGTTGTCGGGCAGACAAGGCAAGTTGGGACTCGTAAATAAAACACAGATGTTACAAATATATATTTATTTATTAAACATCACAATTATACATTTTTACAGGAATGACGCATATATTCGTTCATACGTTTTTCTACAGTGTCTCTTAGATGCGTTAGTAAAATTGTTTTTAGTTCACAATCCAGCATGTAATAGTCCAAACCGATGACTTGACGTGTATAGTAAGTAGCACTGATAAGATCCAGGTTTTTGATGTGCGTTTCCACCGTGGGTTGTTCTAGGTCGATGACATCCGTCGATTCTGTTAGCGTGTCGCATACATCCACAACGAGTGTGTCGATCAAATTGTTGCAATAGCGCGCGACGGTGTCGACCACATGTCCCGTCGGTCGACGGCGACGTCGATGAGGTTCCACACCTCACAAAGACGCGCCCAGCTAGGTGCTAGATAGGCGACCCGTTTGATTCCGGCGTCTTGTTTCTCGTTGATGACGACCATACGGTCACCACACATACGTCTCAGAGAGATTTCGTGATTAGTCAGACTAATCTTCTGAGGAGGTTGCGTGTTGGTGAAAAACTTTGATATGACCGACTTGTAGGTGCTCAGTTCTTGCCATTCTGTACGGTTAAACACGGCGCAGTTCCCTCCACATTTTTCTAGTTGGACATAGGCGTAAAGTTGTTCTTGACACTCATGCCGACGATGACTCGCTTGGCGTCGACTCCATCCAGCGGGAACAATGTGTTGAAAATACTGGTGACGGCGAGTGGTTTCGCAGGCTTTGCTTTGCTACCACAAACGTCTTGACCTTCCATGATGCTCAGTGGTTATGGCCGACACTACGCCGGGACGCCCTTTTTATAGGCGCACGCCGTCTGGACACGGCCTCTTGAAGGGCGACATGCCCCTACAGTCTTGAAAAATCTATTGTAATATCTCACCACCTTAGCGTCGTTGGCTGTATGATTGGTGGGCGAGAATAGGTTTTGGAAAGTTTTCAGCGGAATGTTCTGGGCGCGATAGAGAAGGTACATGAGTCAGTAATGGCCGCAAACGTCTGATGCGATGCTTTGAAGTTGTAGCTTACTATGGGACGTGCGAAAATTGTTTTTGCGTATAAATGCCAGATGTGACTTTATACGCGGTGGAAAACCATAACTGTCAAAGTATTCTCCCACGCCGTTCTTGTCGATAAAGATGGCGACCCAATGCGTCCCAGGTTTGTGTGTGCGGATCGGTGTTGATGACTAAGCGGCAGGTCGAGCTATTCTTGCGGGTAGTTGATCAGCAGGGAAAACACCCGACCGTACAGAACGGAACCACGGACTTGTTTTCAGCGCACGTCTTATGGTGTGCAGGTCCATCTTCAATCATCCAGTCTCGAAGTCCCCAGACGATAGAGGCAGAGCAGAAATTCCATACAGAACTATGTGCCATGCACATGGTGCGACCCAATTTAAGTGTTTTCAGTGACGAACAACCTCTGTCGTACAGATCTACGACGGGTGTAGACGTGTATTTGACTAGAAACTTTTTCTTTTCTGACCGTTGGCAAACTCCCCGTACACGATACAGTTGACGGTTTCGGTGAGAGCTCGGGTGAAGCTCACTTCGATACTCAGAGAACCGTGTCTCGTCAAATTCCAATGTGATGTCATGTGGGCGGACAGATTAGGTGTGAGATCGAAAGCCATGAGATGATATCCCTTGGGGAAGGCTTCTCGTGTGATGTCGCTACCCTCGTTCATGAAATGGATACCCGTTCCAGAAAACAGCGTGTGGTAGGACATGACATAGTGTCCGTTTGAAAAATCGGGCTGTAACGGTTTCGACGGTACTTGTTCCCCGTCCACGTACAGCGAGAAATGGTTCATGCCGTAGGTTTGAAAGTTGAACGGGTTCTTGGTGGCGTCTCCGTTGAACGCTGCGTTTGACACAAATCCCACGATGCACCGTTTGGGTAACTGGCCGGTGAATACGTTGTCCAGCGATTTCCCTTGCACGCCCGTAGGAATAGTGAGTGTTTTTACTTCCACACGGGTGATGGGATACTTTGCGGGACTGACATTTAATGCTTTGGCGTGTGCCAACAGTATAGAAGGTGCTACTTGACACGCCTCACTAGAAGGCCGGCTTCAACGATGAGAACCTTAAAGTGAGGGAGTTCAGGGACCGCCATAAGACTAAACCCGTCTCTGGAACGGACCAACCGGACTCGGAGTTCGGCGCCGTTCAAAAGGTATTTCTCTTGGTTAAACACGTCGCCGTGTAGATACCCCAAAAGATCCACCGTCTTACTTTTTGTGGTGAGACTGCGACGGGCCTCAAATCCCTTGTTGTTGGCGTTAGCCTCCTCAAAGGTCCCGGGGGTGTCTGCGAACCACAGACCGCAAGTCAAATGCGTTCTTTTGGCTTCGCTGTTGTAATTGAGCAGCGTCTCAATGTACGCTCTATAGGCATACGTGTTGCTGGGCGGTGATACTAGTTTTTTGGTTTAAAAACACGTCCACCTGCGTGAATAGAGAATGCAGCCAATTGTTGACAGGAGCGATCTGATCCACCTCTGTGAAAGCGCCACCATCGGGTTTCATGATGGCCGCCCGGAGATAGAGCATAGTCTGTGAAAGATCGATATAGAACTCGCCTTGTCCGGTAACGGTAAATTCGATGGGTGAATCATCGGTGAGGGAAGAGACAGGTTTGTACTGGAGCCATTGCCCACTTTCAAGACTGGTTTGAGTGGGTGGCACGGAAAAGAGATCGAGTTCGCTGCTGGCACACTCGCAGGACTGGGGTGTAGAAACGACATTTTAACTGAAAATATCTTTAGCTTCTTTCTTGACCTTTTTACGTCGGGTGACGACCTTAGAATGACGTCGTTGCTTCTTACGACGCCCTTTATAGCCTGAGCCGGTCATCAGCGTGTTGATCTTCTGTTCAGCCTTGCGTTTCAAGTTTGTTCCAGCCTCGCCGACACGTTGCCGTAGGGCCTCTTTGAAAGGACGCCCTTGATTGGCAACGTCGGAGAGCACGTCGATTCCCGTATGAAGCGCCTGTTTTCCGATGGCTTTAGCACCACTTCTCAGCAACGGTACGACGCTTTTGAAAAGACCACTGAAAAAACTTCCTATCCCATGCCCTCTTTGATAGGGAACACCGTGGTAGATCGAAGATATTCCTGTTCCAGCCTGGTTGAAGTAGTATCTTTGGTAGGGACAGTTCATGTTGAGCAGCGTCGAAAATGAAGTTTCACGACACACTTTTCCAAACTCGAATGGTACAGGTTCACCCGTGTCGGTTCTTATATTGATTTCTAAGCTTTCAATTTCCCTTCTCAGCACCGGCATGTAGTGCAACGGGTCGTAGCTAACTGTCTTATGTATGCCGTAGAGATAGTTTACGTTGTTGATGCCGACGATACGTAACAGCGGTGCCACAATGTCACCCACGGGCTGAGGCTCGACAATATCCATGTAGATGTACATTTGCGAGGGCAGGCCTAGTAGAATGTTGGCGGCGTACGGAGACTTTGGTACTTTTATCAGATTAGTCTTAGGATCGAAACCGAGCTGTAGACTTAGTTGAGTTGATAGACTCAACAGCTGTATATTTGGTGAAGAAGAGATAACTTCCACTTTTTTGTTGGGGTTTGTGTACTTGAATACAACTCCGGAATCCCCTTTAAAAGCCTCTACTTCGTTTAGAGCCTTGATCAATTCGTGGATAGTGCTGTAGTTTCCAGCAGGGATATGATCCTTGAATATTTGTTCCACGCCGTTAGCGTCCACCCAGTTGTACCATACAATATTTTGACCCTCGGGTACGGTGGTGAAAGAACAGGGATATTGAAATTCAGCCAGAGCGACTTCCCACCGCCCTTCGAGTGTAAGACGGTAAGGAAGTTGCGTGGTGAAATTCGTGAGGGTATTTTTCGGGAAATATCCCATAGAGCTGTCGCTCGGCAAAGTGATGTAAAATTGGTCCTTCATGGTAGGGCGCTGACGTAACTGGCGGGAATCCAGGAATTAAACTTGGCGGGGTAACCTTTCCACTGCACGTACACTTTCTTTCTGGCGCCTTTACCCTTGACACGTAGTATTTTATCAACTTTTAAAAGTTTCAGGGAGACGTACGCGTTGCAATTCAGGTTCGTAAAACGTCCCCTCCACTTCTTCGCCGTCAAGATCGGTGAGTCTGTAGACGACAGGTTGTCGCAACACGACACTACTGACTTTGAAAATCTCTTCGCTCCAATTGCTTTCGTAGCCCTTTTCAAACAGCATTTTGGATTTGCTAATACGCACCGTGATCACCGACTTTTATTTTAGGCTTCGAGCTTGGACGCCTTTTGCCGTACAGATTATCTCTGACTTGAAAGCACGTTAGTTTCTGAAACGGCGGCGGGTGCCATCTTGATGCTGGAATGCTTGGACCGTTGTAAGCGTCGACTAGGGCTTGGAGGACGTCCACATACCGATACGTGTTATTTTTGGTAAAGTAGCGCCACATGCGTCCTTTCAGAGTTCTATTGAACCGTTCCACGATGCTTGCCTTCACGTCTGGATTATGAGTGGTGTAGTAATGCACACCTTCTTGCTTGAGAAATTTCCGGACTAGCCGTGCCGTGAACTCTGTCCCCTTGTCCGTCTGTATGCTTAGAGGTTTACGACCGCTTTGCTTAAAAATGTCCCGAAAGGCGTCTCTCACGACGCTCCCCGTCTTGGATGGAAGCGTCCTCGCCCAGGCCATCTTACTAAACACGTCGATGACGGTGAGCAAGTACACTGCACCGTCGTTGTATTTCTGAGACTTCTCATATCGTTGAGATCGGCTTGCCAGAGATCGTCAATGTTTGACACCACGTACTTGTGCGTGGAAATTTTTTTAGCACAGGTTTGTTTAAGGTATAAGCGTCCTGCGCACGAAGCCATTCTCGTACTTTTTCGGGATCTTTTTGGACGCCTTTATGAGCGACGCCGCCCCTGCAAACCCTGCAGGATGAGAAGGGTCGTAGTAGATGTCGGCTAGACGTTCCATTAAGCTCTGAACGGCAGCCACCGGTTTTCGTCCACCCTCTTCAGTTTCTTCTTACTTGGGCGTTGCGACGGTGTATGTGGTTGTGGTATGGGCGTCGGATCTCTAAGGGGCGCCAAACGTTTCGGGTTCACAATAAATTCTTTGGAACGTTTATATTTTGCAGCGCCGTGAGAAACTCTCCCCACCCTGACGGTTCGCTGTGTCTTCTTGCTCTGACCAGATCGTTGACTAAATCCACAATATTGGATCCACGAAGAGGCGTATCTTGAATACTCACTTCTCCGTTTGAGTCCCAAGAGATGCCGCCTCGGGACTTAATATGTTCTAGTAAAAGTTCAGCTTTTTTACGTGCCTGTGCTGGTACAGTATTAAGTACAGTTGGGATGGGAAGTACAGACACTTCAGGGGTGGTAGTGGTGGTGGTTTCAGATGGCGGTGGGTGTTGACTAAAGTGTAGATAGCGCTGTAGCACTTGTTGGTATAAAGTCCATTTAGACTTGTCGTCAAGTTTTGAAGCGAGGATTTTTTCCATTTCCTTGTCCAACTCGGAGACCACTAGATTTGTTGCCGAAGCCGTTTGTTGGTGTGTTGCTCGTAACGGTGTAATGTTTCCGGGGACACCAATATCATCTTTTTCGTGTGTTCCATTATTTACTTGTTGAATAAGGAACCGAGGACCCCGCTGATTAAAGGGGCTAAAAGTAAGGGCAAGAACGCTCCTCCTTTCTGAACGAGTAGTCGTCTCTTATTCTTCCAGCACTCTCCTCGTTTGACCAGCTTGCGCAACACCTGCTTGTGAGCACGTAACTTTGTCTTCTGCGCATTTTCAGCGGTACCCGTCCTTTTAAAGTGTTGTAGGCACACTCGCAAACAGAGTCAACCAGTTTCTTGTCGCTGTTTTCATCAAGGCGACTCGTTGCTGCGGGTTCATGCGATACATCGCACGTAGCAGAGGTGCCTGCTTCAGCACTTTGGGACTCATGGTTATGAAATGATCTGTAAGCGGGAAGTGTCGGTGTTTTTATAGCTTTTGCGCGGTAGATACACGCAGCAGCCGACATTTGTGCGGGTTCTATATCTGAACCATTCTGGTGTACCTTGTTTGAAATCTAGCAATAAATAGCCGTGAGGCGTACTTGTAGCATCGGTGTAAGCCTCTTGTAAAACACGGGGATTTACAGGACAGACTTGTCGTGCAAAGTGTTGAATCTGAGCTTTATCCCTTGGATTTTTAAAAAGCACGATATAATGTGCGTTTAAGGAAATGTCTCTTTGGCCCTTGCCCTGATGGAATATATTTGTGTATGGTACATGACGCTAATATTTTGATGGTGGCATCCTTTGGTGAAAAGATCGACGACCACTTCGTTGGCTTCACGCATCAGGTCGTCCAGGATAATCAGCTGTGGAGAGTCATTACAGACGTCATCCATTTCCGGCAAACCCTTACAGAATATGACGTGGGGACTTGTCCCGTCTTGTTCGAATCCCGGTTGCCATAAAGCATAATACCATGTGATTTTATCAAATTTAACGTCACACATTGTGTCCAAGTGACGGATAAAGTCTGCTACAAAATGTGACTTTCCACAGCCGGACGGGCCGCTTATGATGGCCGAAAATGGATGTTTCAACTTGTCCATAATGTTTGAGACTGAGCTTATAAGCTATATGAGCTTGTATTTATAGGATAGGAGGGAGGTGAGGGTGTAGACGTTAAAACACAAACATAGCAATTTTTACAATATTTATTTACAATCAGGAAAAAAGTATACACACAGTGTAAAGTATACTGTGAATATTTACAATATATAATTGTTTGTATAAACATAGCTGGTTTTGTTTACCACACAGTGAAAAGTATACTGTGAATATTTAAAATATAGGGGGAATAGTGGCCTCGTACTAAAAGAAAATAAATATATATGTGAATAGATTTAAAATAAAAATATATACAATCAGTCTACCATATTTGACTGAAAAAAAATATATACAAACAATGTATTAGATTTAAAATAAAAATATATACAATCAGTTTATCAGAAAAAAAATATATATACAAACAATGTATTAGATTTAAAATAAATATATATATACAAACATTTGGCTAGAATTAAAATATATACAAGCAACTAATTGACTAGAAAAAAATCAGGTAGGCAGAGGACTGTACTGGCAAATAAAAAAATATAAAAAAAAGTATCCCGGTGCATAAAAAAATATATAAAAAATATGCTTGTTTTCATGCAGAAAAAAATATGAAAAAAAATCTCAAATCTTTGAAAAATGGTATGTCAGTGGAACTGTCTAGAGTGAAAGAAAAAAAGATGATTATTCAGCCCGTCTAAATGATCACCTTTTATTCGTGGCGAGCGCGTTTACAAGGACTCTGATACCCAAACGGCAACGTATTAAAATCATCTGTTATCCGGCGTTTGGTGTACACGGGCCGGTAGACTTTAGCCTGCGAAACGGTACATACAGTCGCAAGACCTTTTCTTACAATTTTGTGCGGTATCTGTATGTATCTTTCCGCAGCCTGTTCGGTGACCATCGCTTTCAAAACTTCAAAATTAACATCGTTCCGGTTGCCATAGTTTATGGTGATCCCGCGAACCTTGCACACCGTTTTTATTTTGGCAGGATCACCGCCAACGCAAACTCGGTAAGCGTAATTTTTGGGACCGCCAGATACAAAGGCGCTAATGTAGCTTTCCGGACCGTAATCCTGAAGTTCATCTATGAGGTCACCTAAAAAGTCTCCGGTCGGTGGACTCCAATCGCCGGGGCGTTCGGTGAATAGAACGCTATCTGTATCATGATATAAAACGCGGTCCCCCAATTGTTCAAGGATGCTGTATAAGTGCAACCTAGCCATAGCAGTCGTGTAGCACGCCACCGCCACACTCGTGTTAGGGTTAGGGCGCAACGCGTCACGCGCATCCTTGTAATTGAGGAACATAACCTCATCATTTACATCAATCACGCTGTCCACGGTGATGTACGGATCCGTCAGGTACTTGTGGACGCCCTGATAGTCGTTGACAACGGCTACGTGTGGTAAATCGGTCTTTGCCCAAACTTTCCCCATAGTGAATTTAAAAAAAGTTTAGCCCAGAGTGCGGAGACCAGGGTTTTTACAAACAGAGCCGAAATCTAGTTTTACCCCTTCCCTTTCCTCATAATTTTGAATGTAAAGCTAACTTTTCCTCCTGTAGGTACACCACTCTGGCCATCCGCTGGCTTCTTGTTTAATTTTCAAAAAAGTATCAATGTACCCTTGAAACAGGCCGCCAGAACGCGTCTGACGGTCATAAACAGATACATTGTACTCCCACACTTCGTGCACTGCTTCAACGGTGTAGCCTTTCTCAACGGCTTTCCGGATCTCGTCAATCACCCAGACCCTGTCAACCAGCGATCTTTTTTGTCGTTGTGCTGACACGCGCCTTGGTTTTTCTCCTCCCCGCATTCCTGCACAAGATGAACATTAGCTTTTTCGTGCATCCTGGTAGGCAATACGGGCAGGAATAAATCCGCGGAGGCGTCACTGTAACTTTGGCTATGCCTTCTACTTGATCTATAGACGGACAATTTGGTTCAAGTGAATTTTGGGGTGGCCGACTGGGTATTTTTATACTTGCAAACGTATGGATACAATGAACACACATCCAAGTACTTGATTCTTCTCCCACAAGAAAGGTCTGTTTCGTGAAGAGCTTGATACAATTTGTACGCCCGCCAAAGAATGCATCCCTGGACTGAGAGGTTCCTTGGTATACACCTCGTGCCGGAGTACAAATTGCTGCAAGTCCTTGTCTGTGCGTTTCATCGCATTAAACATGCACTCCCACATCTCTACGACCGTTAGCCGGCATTCTTAAACTTTTCCAAACAAGCCATGGTCGCTTCATAACGCGTCTCCATGGTCTCGTGGGGCTATTTTGACGGGGTGGTCCTGTCAGGTAACAGAGAGGGCACCCGTTGCCAATAACAGCCCCAAAAACTGGAAGACGGTGGTGGGATCTCCACTTTAACAACACCGTCTACACGTCGCCCTAACACATATTCCTCACGGCCGTTACCCGCATGAAGAATAGAGACACCGCGTTGATGGGCCTCCCAGCAGAGCCATTGTACAGCGACGTGCGACTGTTGGTCTGCGCACCGATAGCCACCGTTAGGGATAATACCGATAGTATTCTCCTTAAGATGACTTCGGCGGTAAACCAACATGGCCGCTCCAGCTATCGTACACGCCTCTCTGAAGGATCCACCTTTGCTTTCTCATAGCATCTCTCTAAACTTCAGGCAGGCCTTCCGTAGGATCTCTACATCTTTCACACAATACAGTTCCAACTCGCGTTTAAAATCAAAGACATAGTTATCTTTGACCAACGCGTCATACCACTTCTCAAAGTGCTCCTTTCCCTCAAATGACATCTCACCGATGCCGTAGTCCTCCTTTGGCGGCAAGGGACCCCTATACCCCGCGTTTTCTTTTTTATTGAAAAAATGGGGGAAATGTCCTTGGCCAAAGACTCGTCCAAGCCGAAAGTTTTGGCAATTTGGACAGCGACATCGGAGAAAGTTCAGTGTGTCAATAAAGTGGAGCGGCCGTAACGCATGGACATGATTTTCCCACCGTTCATTATAAGTTCTGGAGTCCATTTTTTAACCTCCATCATATATTTTAAAATAAAATTTCCATCATAGGATTTAGCGTTATGGCCGAGGAGGGTGATATCCTTAAATTTTGAAGCTTTAATTTGAACAATAAATTCGAAAAAAATTGGGCCATTGTGGTATCACCCTTGAATATGCGAGTCCTATCGCCCCCACAGTCGGTGCAATGGTGATCATTTGCATCTATATGAACACAGGCCTTACAACACGTTTGCACGACACATAGGTTTGGTTCGTGTAAGTACGTGCTGACCGCACCTTGAAGAAGCGTTTCTTGTCTGCATTCAAAGTCATAGAATACAAACATGAAACTACTCTTCTCCAGTGACGGCTTTGAGGGGGCCTGTTTCATATAACAGAAATGACCAAAAGGACGATATGAATCGCATACTCTACAAAAAGTCTCATAACACCTATGTGAATAATTTGATCTTTCCAAACTGAAAAATTGCCCGCATACCTCGCAAACCTTTTGACATCACAGACCGTTCTGTGACCGCTGAAAAAAACCGGACGTTTATGGTTATCAAAGCACGTCTGATTTGTGAACCAACGCCCGCAGTCTTTACAGGCCACAGATCGGCCTCCGCTACAAACCGCTTTAGCGTAGCACTTTTTGCACGCGGATTCGCACTTGTGTTTGTTCTTATTACTGAACGGCCACACGGCACTCTCGGCAAAAGTACGAGCACTTAAATGCGGCTGTCAAGGATGTTATGACATCAAAATGGTTTTGCTTATCGTCGTGAAAATACAAATCAAGGTGCCCCTTAAAGGAATGTTCGGAGGGAGTAGCCCCTCATATAGGACCTGTTCTCCCCCGACGCTCCCTGAACACTGTGATTTTAAATTCGGAGAGGTATGTTTGAAATTGTTTCAGCTCAGTGAGTCCACCACCTTTCAAAAGATTCACACGGGCATCACGGCATAGTTCCTCTGCTTTGAGTTTTTGAATGAAACGACCCATTTTGATCTGTTTAACGGTGTTCACGTCCATACATCCTGGTTCTCTTTTATTATCACATATAGCTTTGGCGACAACCAATGCACGGGCTAGGCAAAGTGTGTCGTCATTTTGAATCGTAATGATCCTTGGTTTTTACGGCTATATGTGCTTGTGGAGCGAGTTTATCACAATATCGTCCACTCCCACGAGCTCCTTAAAATGGCAGAGTTTAACGTACAGGGGTGCTGTTTCTCAAAAAACAAAGTATTACTTTGCAACACGCGACTTACGTTATCAAGCACTGCTCGGGCGTTAACTGGTCTGCTCGCCTAAATGAGACGTACACAGGGCTCAACGTAGAGTCAGTGCTGTTCAAAAGTAAGCCGACGTGGTCATCCGGCGCTAACGCCATGGTCCTGCAGCCGATGGAGCAAATTAGTAATTTGTTCTTCAAGCCAGCTTAATGCGTCACGATCGCTTGCTGGAGCACCAAGCTGTACGGTAATTTCTCTACCGGTATAAAAGAAACGCCTCAATTGTTTAATCCTCTCTTCAACGATACGAAGAGGGACGCCATTTTGCAATGCCCCGCCTATCTGACTTACCGGCCACAAAATCCCTGTTGAGTGTCGAAGATGTACAGCTGTAGCCGGCTCCACGATTCCAGTCTCCCGCACTGCAGCTGGGACTCGCGACCGTCTCCTGGCTCGCAGTCAGCACACCTGCAGTGTGGTGAGAAGGACTAGTAGCCGTGGCGGTGGGAAGACTGTCCCTCCATTTAGTGTCTCCAATTCAACTATAACACAGGTCAAAATAAGCACTGTTACAAACATGCGCGTATTTTTTATAAAATATGTACATAATGCTTTAACTGAAACCAACATTCCGCCAAATGAGTGAAAAAAAACGCCGCTAGTTTAATAAGGCAAGATTCGAACCTCAACTTCTTTCGGCCGCGGCCGTTGGCTCTACACGAAACAAACGCTATAGCCAACACGCGCAGGTTTAAAATTTTAGTGCGCAAACTATATATTTTGTTGACATAATAAATAACATTTACACAAGAAATTAGTCACTTAAACTGGTAGACGGAATTAGAGGAAGTGCACCCGCATTGCAAGGAGGAGAATGGAAAATCTATTAGAAAAAAACTTTCAACATAAATTACTATGTAATATTAAAGACAACTTAAATATCGTTTAATTTTAGAAATATATTTTGGTTGACAGAATAAATACTGTAACCCTGAATTAGAGGAAGTGCCACTCGCGATTTTTCAGAGGTAGAATGGAAATCTATTAGAAAAAACCTCCAACATAAATTCCTAGACCCACCTAAACAATTATATATTTTCCTGCGGAGGAAGTGGACCACATTTTGCAAGGAGGGAGAATGGAAAATATATAGAAAAACTTTCAACATAAATTCCTATGTAATATTTAAATACAACTTTAAATATTGTTAAATGTTATAGAATATATTTTGTTGACAATAATAAATATTAGTAACCCTGAATTAAGGAAGTGC
Organism: Timema cristinae; assembly: GCA_039000515.1. Classification (NCBI taxonomy): domain Eukaryota; kingdom Metazoa; phylum Arthropoda; class Insecta; order Phasmatodea; family Timematidae; genus Timema; species Timema cristinae. The sequence continues at coordinate 55,587 of JBCFYV010000675.1, forward strand.
ACCCGCATTTGCATAGAGTGAGAGTGGTAAATCTATTAGAAAAACCTCCCACATAAATTCCTAGACCACCTAACAATATATAATTTTCCTGCGTTCTCTTGTCCACTAAACGAACTAGTACAATTTACTTGAAATGAGCAGCTGACAAGAGTTTTCGAACTAGTGGCGATATAACGGTGTTGCGTGAGCGATGTGAATGGAAAATCTATTAGAAAAAACTTTCAACATAAATTCCTATGTAATATTAAATACAACTCTTAAATATTGTTTTAATGTAGAGAATATATTTTGTTTACAATAATAAATACTGTAACCCTGAATTAGAGGAAGTGCACCCGCATTTTGCATAGAGGAAGAGTGGAATAATCTATTAGAAAAAACCTCCCACATAAATTCATAGACCACCTGAACAATATAAATTTTCCCGCATTCTCTTGTTCACTAAAACGAAATAGTACAATTGACTTGAAATGAGCAGCTGACAAAGGTTTCGGAACTAGTACCGATATAACTATGTTTGCGTGAGCAGAGAGAGCATGAGCTACACATATAGTATATTTTCAAACTAGAGGAATACTTTACATATCAGCCTGTCGATGGTGTCCAAAATCTGTCCAAACAAGGGGGACGCTGGCGATAGGGGCGCAGGAAAGAGGATGCCTGGGACGGGCCTGAGTACGTCAGCGACGTCGTGCCTGGCACAGACCATTGGGGGCGCCTCCGGCTGGTAGATGTCGCACGCCTGTCGCTAACGCTGCCCAGAAGGCCCTCATCCAGCCCATATGATCCCAGTAGTCTGAAATTAAATAAATACATATTAATTACCAATTACAGAAAATAAAAACACACTGTCAGTCCTATCATAGGCAGCTAATTACCCATGGACCAGTCATCCATCCGCTCTACAAATCCCCTCATCTGTAAATTGCATCACTGGTCCAGGTTAGTGGATCCACAGGTTGCGCCGCACGCCGAGCGTCATGGGCTCCTCATCTAAAACAAAGAAAAGAGAATACCAACTGTACAGACTGACATGACAATCAAATTAGAAACCATTAAAATATACAAAACGAAATTAAACTTACTCAAATTCATCCCGTTTTCCAGAGCGTTAAAACTCATCTCGATCTTTATGTTAGCCAATTACAATTGAAATGACCGAATGTAATGATCGGGGTTCTATTTATACCCCAGTCAAACGATCTAGACTTGTCCCAACTTGTGCTGTCTGCCCGCCAGCTTGCGCCAGGTTGCGACAAACACGCAATTGATTACTCATTGGGAAAACCCAAGGTTGTAGAGGTCAAGATCTATTCTTGTCTCGTGAGCCGTCAAGCTGACCCAGGAAAACCCCCGTTGCCCGGGGCGAATGACCTCAATATCTATTCTTGTCTGTCTGCCCGACATACTGCGCCAGGGTTGCGACATAACACGCAATGATTACGTCATTGGGAAAACACCAAGGTTGTTGCGGTCAAGAATCTATTCTTGTCTCGTGAGCCGTCAAGCTGACGCCAGGAAAACCCCCGTGCCCGGGCAATGACCTCAATACTATTCTTGTCTTGTCTGCCCGACATACTGGCGCCAGGGAAAAACCTGTTGCCCGGGCAATGACCTCGATATCTATTCTGGGCCGACATATTGGCACCAGGGGAAAACCATATTCTGTCTCGTGAGCCGTCAAGCAGACGCCAGGGAAAAACCCCCGTTGCTCGGGGCAATGACCTCAATATCTATTCTTGTCTTGTCTGCCCGACATACTGGCGCCAGGATAAACCCTGTTGCCCCCCGGCAATGACCTCGATATCTTTATGGGCCGCATATTGGCACCAGGGAAAACCTGATGCCCGAGGCAATGACCTCAATATCTATTCTTGTCTTTCGGGCCGACATACTGGCGCCAGGGTTGGGACATAACACGCGATGATTACGTCATAGGAAAAACTCAGTTTGTCCGTCCGAGAGCTGCGGGTGAGGAACATTTCCATGCATTTCGACAGACGCTACCAAACAAACAATTTAGTAGACTTGTGACAGGGGGTAGTGCCCTAACTGTGGATTCCGAGCCCCTGATTGTGCATAATTAGATATCTAGAGTTGCGACATAACACGCAATGATTACGGCATAGGAAAATACCAGTTGTCCGATCCGAGAAGCTGGCGGGTGAGGTACATTTCCAGACATTTCGACAGACGCTACCAAACAAACAATTTTTATAGACTTGTGGACGGGGTAGTGGCCCCTAACTGGGATTCTGAGGCCCTGATTGTGCATAATTAAGATGCTAGAGTTGCGACATAACACGCAATGATTACGTCTAGGAAAAACCCAGGTTGCCGAGGTCACGATCTATTCTTGTCCCAACTTGTCTGCCCGCCAACCTGGCGCCAGGGTTGCGATGATTACGTCATTGGGAAAACCCAAGGTTATCGAAGTCATCTTGTCGCCCCGGCAGTCTGGCGTCAGGTGGCGAAGGAGGAGGGGGGTCTCTGGAACAAATTACCACACTCTACCACAAAGCACCATAGCGCAAGGTTCATGCTGCTTGTTCCGGGACAGAGCCTTGTGACAGAAGAGCGATGTTCATTCTAGGCTTGTCAGCCATAGCGCAAGCTTCGTGCCGAGCCCTCCGCAAACTGACGCCAGGGAAAACCCCGTTGCCCGGCAATGACCTCAATATCTATTTGTCTTGCTGCCCGACATACTGGGCCAGGGAAAAACCCCGTTTCCCGGGGCAATGACCTCAATATCTATTAACAATCATCAAGAACCAACATGTCCAGGTTGGTGTCGAGGGGGAGGGGGAGTGGATGTGGAAACGGTCAAAATTGGGGGGGAAGGAATGATATTAATAGCAACCAATCAGAGAAAGTAGGTCAGGGGTGGGGGAATAACGGTAAAGATTGGAAAGCAGGTCACTCAAACAGATGTGGGTGTTTTGACCCGTTGGCGGAAGCGGGGTTCCCATACGCCACCCTAGCTACTCTTAGACATACATATAAGTGGCTCCAGAAAAGATCAAAAACCATTGTACTTTATACCAAGTGGCATGATATGATTTATACTTTCTTGCTGAGTGAGGCAGCCGGCTTAAGAAATAATGTCATGTTCTTATCGCTACATCGTCTTATTTAGGTTTGGGTTTTAAGATGAAATTTTTCCTATAGTTTATTCTTGGCTTTCTAAGAGAAGGTGACCTGGTAGTGTAGGGTAAGGTTTCAGACCTCTGTGCTGGGGTCTGAGGTTCAATCCTTGGTCCCAGCACAGATTTATCTGATACCAAACCCTTCCCTTACCTCTGACAAGAGTGTATTAATCACAACTTGTGAAGTGGGGAATGCCGGACCTCCCACCGTGGTTCGGATACCACGTTAAACTGTAGGTCTTCCATTTCATCTCACAATCACCCTACCATTACACATTAGTGTAAGTGCGTATAACCCGAACGGGTAGTAAGACGTGGTGCTAATAATAATCTAAGATGATATTAGCTGTACGCCTAAATAGTTAGTAAGACGTGTTACTAAAAAAAATATATATATTTCCATTATGATCAAGCTAGACCAAAAACAAATGAATACTATATTCAATAGTACATTAAATTTGTAAAGAAAAACTGTTGTTAACGTGGTTTAAGACGTCATTTTCGCAATATATATAAAAACACGTCAATACGCCGTTCGGTCTTGATCGCAGGCAAGGTATAGTTACAAAGAATATCCCTGCCAGATTTCGTTAAAATTAGTTGACGCATTTTGCAGTAATCGCGAAACAGACATACGAAATGCCAAATGCTCTATTTAAAAACGGACCTTGATCCATTTGGTAAAAAGTGAATGAACCGATAAAATTTAACAAGTTTTTTTATAATGCAGCCAGCTTCTTCTTAAATTCGAAATTTCCAAAAATAGATTTACAATACTTATTTGTATGCAGGCATTCACTAATAAGGAGCATAGTGCATGGATAACCTTTACAAAATATTAAAAATCTACATTTTATGAACACAAAAAGCACACAAATTTAAAAAGCACGTAAATATACAATTGATCACATAATAGAGTTTTACATATTTCATTTAATAAATTGTTTAAAAAAGTACAGAATTATAATAATTAAAGTAATTTTAAATATAAAAGTACAAAAAATATAGAAAGAGAATTTAGATTAGAGCTAAATATAGCTTAATAGGTATTTAAATCAAATGTTTTAAAGTAAAATAGATCCACCCTAAAAAAAATGGGAGCCAATAACTTGGCTGGTATTCAATGTTGTTGCATCTCTAACCTAAAAGCCATTCTATAAAAATAAATTCTTGAAATACTATTTCAAATAACAAATGGGAATAAATCGATGAAATATTTTAAAAATAAATAGGCCTATAATTATTTAATTGTGTTAGATGTAAAATATTCACAGGAATGGGTACTATTGGGACTTTCATCATGTGTTAAGTATTTCCGCAACTCTTAAACACATTAGCAGACACTCCTGTTCAATGAGGCATTATCATTATGATCATGAAAGAGATTAGGGCTGCCCTTATCAAGCGTGTTATCATTGGCAAACTTCATTTGCGGGCCCCTAGTTAATTGCCTCACAACCCCCAATCACAAAAAATATTAAAAACCTAATTTTTGTTTTTAAAGTTATTACAGTAGTTTGAACTATATACAATTTTTCAGCCATATCAGGAAATGTCCTATAATGTAAATATATGTGAAAATTAATGCTAGAAGCCGTGTTTTTATACGTATAAAGGGTTGATTTCTCCCCAACCCTTAGTTCAATTTTTTTACCAACGAACTATTTCTGTACAAAGGTACAAAGAACCACTGTGTCACCGCGTCTTACTACCCGTTCGGGTTATACGCAATTACGCTAAATGTGTAATGGTAGGGTGATTGTGAGATGAAATGGAGGACTACAGTTTTAACGTGGAATCCGAACTACGGTGGAGACCCAGCATTCCCCACATTCACAAGTTGTGATTAATACACGTCTTTTCAGAGGTGAAGGAAGGGTTTGGCAATCAGATATATCTGTGCCGGGACCGAGGATTTAACCCCGGCCGCCAGCACAGAAGTCCGACACCTTTCCCCTAGACCGCCAGGTCACCTCAGTTAATACATTAAAAAGTTATCAGGCGACATATTCACCACAGACAGACAAATACAAATCGGTGGATCTGAAACAGAGTTGGCACAGTTGTTCTTTGAATCTTTATACAAATAAGGTTTGTTGGGTAAGAAAATCAAACTAATGGTTGGAGAGAAATCAACCCTAAACAAGTGTGGGGCCCTTCAAATCGTGTGGCCCTGTGCAGTCGAACAATTTGAAAACCCCTAAGAGCAACCCCGTAGCCCGAAAAGTATAAGCTAAGTAAGCGTTATGTTTTACTGATTAGAACATTAATATCATTGCACGTCTTATCCGTCATGCCGATAAGCATTTAATTACACTAGTAAAAGTGTATAGTATGAGGATGGTATAATCCTTAGGACGTCTCCTTGAATTTGCGTGGAAGTAGAGTGGGAAACACTTTGAGGAAAGCAACCTTTAGTAGACCCGAACGAGATTTAAACCCTGATCTCCCCGTCATCAGCAAGTCAGTCTAACAGGAGAGTGACGCCTTAGACCTGTTGTGGCCAGCCATTTTATAAGGGGTTCCACATTTAGAACACTATCTCAAACGTGCCATAAAAAAAAAACAATGTTGTATGAATAAATTATAAAATAGAATTTAAAATAAGTGAGCACCTAATATATTTAAATAAGATATTGCACATACAAAAAATTTTAAACTTTTTAAAGTACAAAATTATTAAATGAATCAATTTTATAGGAGTATAATACATATGCTTAAAATAACTCCTAATGTGGATTTTGAGTCTGCTTGTGCTTCATGATATCATCAATGTTAGGATTTATTTTTGAACCAAGGAAGATTAGATATTTGAAATTATCATCTGTTAATTTAAGCCTGTATTTGTTTTTAATTATGTTCATGACTGAAAACGTCTGTTCGCAAACATATGTTGAACCAAACCAACAACAATATCTAAGTACCAAGCACATGTACTGTACATTTTCAAAATAATTGTCTGGCACCAATTTCAAAAATTCAGTCAAATTTTGGTTCATTGGAGTAGCAAAAATCTCCTTATGTTTGTTTTCAAGAGGAATGTGGTGTTCTAGGTCTAGTATTTATGTTTGAATTTCTGATGGATAGTGAACAAGGTCGTTATTGGAAATTTAAAATGGGTTAGTAAACAGCTCAACATTTTTTAATCTCCTCGGAAATAAGAGAAAATAGTTTTAAATAAGTCTTGCAACACAGATATAATTATGATGTTTGTATTTGTCGAAATTTTGTGGAACTTCAGAACTACCTACTAACTCTTGCATTCGTGAATAGTGAGTCAATCGCATTTGTGAAAAATCAGTGTAAAGATGAACCAGTTTAGCTCTAAGAAATGATACTGCACTGATAACACTGGGAAGAGACAGTTTTTGCAGACGTAAATTCAAATTGTTCAGATGGCCCATTATGTCTGTCAGTAAAGTCAAATCCCACAGCCATTCTTCCTTCTTAAGAAGTGCACACTCATTGGGCAACTCATTGATCTCTTGCAAAAAATTCAAAACAATGTGTTGCAGATTCCTAAATCTCTCCCTTGTCTTGCCTATCGATAACCAACGTACGTACATTGCAGGAGAGGATAGAGTTTAATTATTAATCTCCATCTCTTTCTGTTGCATCTAAAACAAATCGCGAAAAAGTCGACGCTTTAGTGGTCTTGCACGAATTTTGTTGACACAACGCACCACTGGATCAATAACGACGATAAATTCAAATCCTTGGCACATAGTGCTTCTTGATGTAAAATACAGTGGTACTTAAATAATTATATTTTTTATAAATATTCTTCAATCAAAACCACACACCCTTTTTTCTCACCACTCATGGAAGGTGCTCTGTACACACACTGTCTAATTTTGCCATAACCTATGTATCTTTTTGCATTCAATGACACTTTTCATTTATTCGAAAATGTCTTCGCCTCTAGTTGAAATTATTTGGTGCAAGTCAAGGAGTTCTTTAACTGAATTAAAGTTGTAATTTATGTAACGTACAAAAACACTTAATTGCACTGTATCGGTAGTATCACAACTTTCATCCAAATCCAAGGAAAAATATTTACAGGTGTGTAACAAGGAAGTAACTTGTGAATTAACACTGTCTGCCATCTCATCTATACATTGCCTTCCATCTCATCAATATGTCGCATCACAGTATTTCACGAAAAAGTGGTCTCATCAACGATTTTCTGAAGCTTGAGATCCCCGCTATATTTTGGAAATATTTCCAAGCTGAAGTTTATTATCTCTTCACTATCAGAATATGGCTTCTTTTTCGGGCGAGGAGAAGAGAAAGTTCGTAAGAAACTCTTACAAAGGTGCCAATTATTAACTTTTTTTTTCTGAAATAAATTTTGTTGTCCATGCAAAGATGTTTTCTTTTTATTTATAAAGTCCGTTCGGAAAGTTGAGCCCACGGGATATTTACTGTTGAAACACGTATGTATGCATTTGCTTGAAATTCCGCTTTAAAGGGAACTTTTTGGGAACAGAAACACAAGCCCCACATATCAAACAAATTGGTTTCGCTGTGTTTTGTTTTGTGAATAAAAACTGTTCTTCCCACGCTGTGTTGTAATCCCTGGAAGCGATATCTTCCTCGTACTTTCGTTTGGAAGTAGCAGGCTTGCTAAGAGACATTATAAACAACTCGAGCACAGCTGAAAACGAGATAGCACGTGCAGCGCGCCAATACTCTACTAGTGAACACGACACAAGACTGTTGGGAGGGAACGGAATGGTAAACAAACATTGTCATTTGATCAGTTTCAGCGATGGTGCATCGATACGCTGCGCTATGGCCAACGACTAAACTAAAATCTAAAGTACAAAGTGCTTGAGTGCTACATACAATAAATAACATAAATCTTAGATAACGAGTTTTGTAATTTTACAGTTTTTACACTAAAATTTTGTTCTCGTCCATGTTTAACTAAAATTACGTCCGCGTGCAACAAGTGGAACGCGTACCGTGGGTTGAACACCACACTGCCTTATCCATTCGACCACTAAAGCGGGTCAAACCATATATTGTGTTGTCACAAACCCGGTCATCTAATCCAGAGGAACCCACCTCGGTGGCGTAGTTGGCTAACGCGCTAGTTATGTGTTGAGCCAGACTGCGAGGATGGGAATCGAGGCTCAAATATAGGTCTGGTGAACTAGGGTGGTTTTCCCCTCAAAAGATCTTCCACTCTCCTTTTAAGAGAATGCAGTTCACTTCCTCTACATTCACCCTACCAATTCCTAAGCCATTAGCGTAATCAGTGCTTAAGCAAATGGGTAGTAAGACACGGTGCTAAAAAAATGAAATTTCAGAGGATATTCACACATTACCCGCATTAAATGGCCATTACACCTAGGCGATGTTTTAGAACTTAATTTATGTAGAAAAAGTGTGCTGAAATAGTGATTGCAACTATCACGAAATAGCCCGTGAAGTAACTATTATGAAATGGTCATTATTTCTATATGTTTAGGTAGCCTAATAATTGATGCTGCCAACATAAATAAAATGTATTTACAAAATTGTTTGTGAATGCATAAATTAAATGTTTAATTTATAGTTTGAAAACAATCTGACATAGTTTTAAAACTGTGATAACATCTATAAAACACATTTAGTTAAAACGCCTTCCATTAAAAAAAATTGTTCTTTTTAAAAAAATCAGAGATATCGATGTTCAATTTGCTCGTGTAAAACTATAAGCATTTCTTGTACACATGCGACATGCGTCAGTACATAAAAAATATTATATTAGCACCGCGTCTTACTACCCGTTCGGGTTATATGCTTTAAGTACTAATTACGCTAATGGATTAGGAATTGGGAAGATCGAATTAGAGAAAGTGACCCTCATTTGCGTGGAGGGAGAGTGTAAAACCATTTAGGAAACCCCCTCAACCCCCCAGTTCACCCGACCGAGATTCAAACCTCGATCTCCCCGTCCTCAGCAGTTGAGCTCAACACGTCTAGCGCGTTAGCCAACTACGCCACCGAGGCGGGTGTCAGTACATAAACATTGCTGAAAACAATGAGCTACGCTTCTACCAAATTATGCACACACTTTGATGATATATACTTATTTTGTTAAAATTCACTATACTAGTATTTCGTAATCACGGTAATAGTTGACTTGTACTGAATTTCAATACTGAATTAAGTGCGGAAAAAATGTACAATTGCACATGTTTATTGAACATAGCAGTGCACTTTTTTTCCTTTGTGAGTGGAAAACTTTGGCATATTTTCAATGCTCATTTTAAAGTGATCAATATCCAATGTTAACATAACCTAAATGATAACTAGTCCTCAAGTAATAACTGTACGTTGATACTAAGGTATGTGCCTATCTATCCCCTTCCTGTGTCCAAACTCTTATTCACACAAGTGAGCACTGAAGCACATTTTTTGTTCACAGGTGGCATCACTGTGCAAGGTAGAGTTGTCAAGAAATTACTAAAAAAACATCTATATTAATATTTTACCATCGGTCAGCTAGACTTCATTTGATCAATTAAAAATCGAAGCACCAATAAAATTCACAATGTACATTTTATCACCTGTGTTATTTATGAATTCAAAATATCTCAAAATAAATCTTATAACAGGGGAAACACCAAGAGGTCCCATATTACATTTTCATATCATTTACTGTAAAGGTTACACTTAAAGTTTCATTGATAATACATAAACAATGAACAAAATAATACATATTGATAGATTAAACTCAAAAGCTGATTAAAAAATTATATATTCTTGTAATAAATCGGATAAATGTATGTGATGAACGTGACAAAAAAAAAACAAGGATGATAAATAAAATGTTACTCAATGAAAATGTTAAGTAAAATATATTACTCCTAGCAAAAATAATGGCCATCTATATTTTATACACACCTCCTTAAAAAATCTCTACTTATACTTTGAGCCGATTGGGAAAGGTTATTTATTTTCACTTTACCGAAGCCAATGCCACGGAAATCTCTCCATGGGAATTTGCTTACATCACTTGTTTTATAGGCAAATACTAAATGTTGTCAAATTATGGATATTGCCTTGTTTACTTTACTGAGCTCTTAATTTAAAATATTATTGAATACAAACTAATTTATAAATGAGTATTGCAATACTAAATGCATATGTACGCAATATCTATAGGTTTGTATATTTAAAACAATTTTCATACGCCTTTATCCAAGTGTTTGACAATTAAGCAAACCACTCAGTTTCAGATATATCATTGCTCATGTTATCATTGCAGTCCACAGCTACGCATACTAACTAAAATAGGACTATTATAAAATGTGTTTTTTCAGTCACCTAGGTTGATACACTATAACTAACAATAATAATTAAGCTAGTCTAGTGAACGAAGCTGTAGATCGCTTAGTTACACTAAAATTAAAACCGGGAAAACAGTTATGTCCTTTAGCGATATTAGATTTACCGTTATATTAGCCAATCATGGAGAATCTAACTAAAAATTTATAAAACTAGAGTTATAAAGGAAAACGACAATGACAATTTTAACACTTACCATTTGAATTTCTTCGGAAATGGTGTTGTTTTAATGGTATTTACAAAAATAACATTAACACAATAGTGTCTTTCGATGATTTCTACACATAATATTTCACTTCAAAAATTACAAAGTCAAAGTATTGTATATAAAATTTTTAAGATTCTAAATAGTTATAAAAATAAGGCTACAAAAACTGGCCAAATGTCATATTAATTGGAGTGTATATGAATATATTATCTTTTAAAAATTAGGAACTGCATATAAAATGTAAACGTCCACTAAATGGCTCCCAACAATGCCACCTATTTCACCCCATCTATTTTTAAGCAACTCAACTATCTCGTTAAAAGTTTGGTATTAACAAAACTGTTACAACAAACAGCTACTTATTTTCTTGGTATAAAAAAATTCGTATTTTCAATAAAACTGTACTATCTGATAGTTGTTTATATCGCTACTAATGGCGCGAATTTTTCTTTGCACTTGCTTGTATGCCTTGCAATGGCTAGTCATTTCCACCGTACGCGAGCTGCAAGCAGACTAAGGGGACGAGCTGCGCTGGTTCGTTCACTTGCTAGCTCTCCACAGCTTCCAGATTAGGTTCCCACGGGCCTGCGCATTCCCCTGAACAGGAGTAGGGTGAGAAATCCACCACAGCGAGCTTCGCCTTGGCCATTCGCCCCCACGGCTCAGGGGGTAGAGAGAGAGAGAGAGAGACACGAGACAAAGAGACTTGGGGTTAGTCCAGATGGTATTATCGGGTGACTATGCTCTAGTTCGGCTAGCATTACTATAGTAGGAAATTCTGGTTGGTGGAAACATTTCGAAATATAAACTTATTTTGCTAAAAATCAGTGAGAGCATGTTACCATGGTATTAGCAGGGCCTGGATGTTGATGTATGTCATCTTTTTTATGGTACATCATAGAAAAATACTCGTATGCACATAAACTTTGCTAATTATGCTCTCCTGGCTGTATAAATGTATATTTTTATCTTTAAATCTTTAGTTATTTGGATCATGTAATCAATTTTCATGCTTTGAATAACTTTTAGTCTTTTTTTGGTAAATGTTAAATTTAGTAATGTTATTTTGTAGGTTGGTCAGTACTTAAAGATAAGTTTTCCCCCATAAAGTTTTGGCCTGAAAAAATAATTTATACTTCAAATAAACTGTGTACATTCTTTACTTTTGTAGTGAGAAAAACCACATTCCTAACAAGACTAAGACGTACATATTTCTGTCGGAGGTGTGTGTGTGTGTGTGTGAATAGTATAGGTTATGTAACTCATCATTAAGTAACCTCCTCTACTTTCCAGTAGCCTCATCTCTTTTGGGGGGCTAACCCAAGCACTTTGTTTTCGAACACACTATTTTTTTCTTCTATAAGGTAAGATACCACGTTTCAGACCCATAGAGATAAACCGATACAAATTTTTTTCTTTATATAGTCTGAGTTTTACATTCATTGACAACAGGCGAGATGTCAACAACCTACTGACCAAGTAATCGCATGCATTTACTGATTGCATTATTTTCATAATTTCCAATCTAATATCGTCATTTCAAGTTAAAATGGTTCCTAAATATTTAAGCTCATTAGCCATGTCAAATAGATATATTAGCAGTAATCTATAAATGACGTCCCCACTTGAATTCTCTGTGTGATTCTATGGCCTACTTAGTAATTCAGGTTTCACTTATAACATATTTCCCCACTAAGCTTTAATAGTATTTCTGCATTTTTTGCAACAGTTTCCTTATTGCCAAACAAAGCCGAATCATCTTTATTCTGAAGAGCTACATTATACCGTTTAATGTCAACCCTTCTTCTACTCTCTTGTTTTAACCTTATAGGTACTCTAAGGTACATTAAAAAAGTAATGGAGGGAAGTATATCTCCCTTTTTTCAGACCATTATGTATTTCAAAAGTGTATGTTAAGTGACATAACTGAGAAAAGTATAAACTCAGAGAGGAAATGAAACTATAGTAATATATTCAGTTAATTTTTATGGGTTTTTTTTCTACCGTGTTTCAATAACTATAGTTATGTTTGAGTGACCGCTTTGAACGATAGTGTGTGAACTTTTGGTTTAAATTATTATTATTATTAGCACCGCGTCTTACTACCCGTTCGGGTTATACGCACTTACGCTAATGTGTAATGGCAGGGTGCTTGTGAGATGAAATGAAGGACCTACAGTTTAACGTTTGGGAAACTGGGAAACCCCGGTGGAGGCATGGCATTCCCCACATTCACAAGAAAGTCCTTGTCAGAGGTGAAGGAAGGGTTTGGTAATCAGATAAATCTGTACCGGGACCGAGGATTGAAGCCCAGACCCCCAACATAGAAGTCTGACACCTTACCCCTAGACCCCCCGGGCTCCCCAGGTTTACTCCAAAGCGTCATGTTACTACGGCAACGAGTCTTTAAAAGTGTTGCCTAAAGTTTACCTTCTTTTTCATCATTCATTCATCATTGAGGAAACGTAAGAATGTCTGGCCCGTAGTGGGTTTGTGAGAATGAAAAGAAATAGAACTTCACAATAGATTGAAGATATACTTGTGAATACAAACAGAAACAAGCACAAATCACTTGATTTTGTGAGAGGGAGGGGGTGGGGCTGGGGGTAGAGGCAGGAAATTCCAGCAGTGGCATTTACAGTTTATTAAACCTTCCAAACTCTCAGAACTAGTTTCGTGCGTGTCTGTAGTCTAGACTGTGATTCGAGGGTTCAAAGTGTCCGGCAGGGTACAAAAGAAATCAGTGGCGTATTCTCTGCGTATGCTAGTCCTGCGCCGCATACCCTTGATTATATGGAATAGTTTTATAATTAAATGTTTGTTTGTGCAAAATGTGTAAATATTAATGTTTAAATTGTGCACATGGCATATATATTACTAACCTGAAAGCCAATATTTTTTCATATTCCAAAATATCGTGTTTTAAGTATTTTTCTTCAAAAAAAAGTTTTTACATATAGCTTTTTTTTTCAAGCAAATGGCATTTACTGCAGGGAAAAGAGATGGAGAGTTTGTTGGTCCCCTTTGAAAAGTAGCCCTATTCCCCACTCATGGGGCACGGGGCATTCCTAGGGTACCCCATAAGGGGTTTCTACACTTTCCCGCAATGGGATGTTGTGTTGTTTGTGAAAATGGGGGGGTTGAGCCAGTGGGGTCTTAAACCCCAACTTAAGCCTAATTGCCCAACCCCCGGTACTGGAAAACCTTTTGGTTTAATAGTTCCCCTTAAAAAAAAAATGCCCACGGTACCAGCCAGGAATCAAACCCCGGGGATCCCTATTTTTCGTACCAAGTGCCCCCCGAGAAATACCCCAATGGGCCGGTTTCCCCACTTATAAAGGGCCTTTATGAAAGACCTGCTGTTTTGAAAAAGTAGGCCAATCTGAGAAGTTTTAATGCCCTTTGGGACCAATGTATAGGGGGTTGTAAACACTACCCCTTTCCCCTCACCCTAACATTGGCCAATAAAACTGGGGAATTTTACACCCAAAGGGGCCTGCGGAATACGAATCGTATCCTAATATTGAAAGGAATATTCTAGATTACAATGATTAGTTTTATTGAGTTGATTTAGTATATTTTAAGTAAATTTTTTTAAAACAAATACAAAATCATTTTTGGTAAAAAAAGGGAGTACATGTAACAAGTTTAAAAAATTTAAAACACAAAATTTAAATTTAAATATTGAATTTTTGTTTATGCATTATAGGTCCATATATCATGTATTTGGCTAAAATATACCACCCCCTCGGTGAAATACACATTGGAGTAGGGTAAAGGGGGATGGGGCAAAATTAGCTGTGTGGGACATTTGCTTTTGTTATTTTTTTTTAAATTGTGAATATTAATGGTTTTTAACCATTTTTATTTTAAAGTCTATGTTTTTTGCAGCATTTATTTTTCGACTTTTTGTTATTGTGTTTTTTTATAATATAATCAAAGAATCTAAAACTGGGGGGTTAATTTCGCCATTTAAAGGTTAATCAAGTTTTAAAGAAATCTAGTAAAATCTCTTTCAGAAAATTTTTCCCTACAGAAAAAAAGATATGTACACTCCGTCGAAATTGAAAGGTATCAACTTATTGGCTCACCCCTCGCGGTATGCTAAACCTCCACACTGACTGCAAAATAGTTTACCTGGGTTTACTCCCAAGGTTTAAATTAGAAAAGGCCTTAAGCCCTTTAAAAATATTTTTTGGGCTGTTGGGAAGGATTTGATGGGGGGGGGGTTATTTCTTTTAACGATGCCCGAATGGTTTGTTTTTACAAAATTTAATTTTCTTTATTGTTCTGATAATGAAAAATCAATTTTTTAATATTTACATTTCTTAATTAATTATGTTTGCTCTATTAATATACGGGGGCCCGGTATTTTTTTAGTATTAAATATGTAACCACGTTTAAACTTTTTTTAGCCTGCTTTCCCAATTGATCATTTTTAAAATGCTAACATTTAAACAAGGGCTCTCGTTTTCAGAATTTTTTTTAGTGTGTATAGCTAATTTTTACATTTTTTTAATGATTAATTATTATATTCCACACATGTAACGAAAATAAAAAAAAATTTTTTCTAAAATATTTTTTTCTTTATTTGTAAAAGTGAGTTTAAAAAAAATCATATAATTCAAGAGTCCTTTAAAACCTGTATAAAATATTTTATATTTTATTTACCCGGGGTTTGAAAAAAATAGATTTGACAAAAACTTAAACCCTTGGAGATATTATAGTTATAAAAGTGAATTTATTTGTTTCTTCAACCCTTACTATGACTGTTTTAAACTTTGTGAGACCATAGTTCGATTCCATACTTTTTTTAAATGTTTCCATAACGGCCACAATATAAATATTGTAAAAAATGTTGACAAAAAACTTTGATTGAGGGGAAAAAAAGTGGTTCCCTTAAGATTTACGTTTTATTTTAATTTTTTTTAAATTTAAAAAAATGTAATTTTTGTTAGTGTATTCTTTTTTTTTCGAACAGTTTTTTTTTTTTAAATCAATTCTGGAAATCCAAACAATTTAAAAATGGCCATGTCGTAGGCAATATTAAAACAATATCAAAGGGGAGGAGGTTTAAATAATTGAGAAGGAAGGGGGGAAATATTGAATATTTGGTTTACGAGCTTAAAAAAACTTTTCATGATAGCTCGGGTCTTTTAAGGTCTGTGATGTAAATATCTTTAAATAAAAAAATATTGTAGTTCTGTACTGTTTTTTTGAATGTCTGGGCTGTTGCCAAAAAAACCTGGAACTTCACAACCTATTGTGGTACATTTATTTCTATTCCTTAGGGATGTTTGCTAAGAAAGGATCTCGCTACTACTGAACCCCCCCCCCCCCCCCCCTTTTTTTATATACCAAAAAAAAGTCAGGTTTTGGGCACAAGAGATTTTTATTTATTTTCAATAATAAAATAACAATATCGATGGGGAAAAGAGTGGGACAACCCCGGGAGTTAGGCTTAGGAAAAAAAGGCCTTTAAACTCATATACAAACAAAGATAGGGGGGCCGCCCCCAAACCCAATAAAAATGGCCCCCCGAAGGGCCCTCAGTATCAAAAAAAACTTTTAAAAATTGACCCCCAAAACAAATCCGTAAAGTACAATGACAAGGATTGTATATAGGAACAAAAAACCCGCTTTACTAACAATAAAAAACTAAAACATTGCTTTTCGCCATCGGGACCCCCCGATAACTTTTTGAAAAAGAGAGATTTTCCCAAAAAAGGTTACCATTACACTATTCTAAAGCTCAAAAAATAAAACCCAAAGATCCATTATGCAGAGGGCTCTTTAAAAAAATTGAATAACCTTGCAATTAACAATACTAATACACTAAGAGCGTGGGTTCGAAAAGCCCCGGGTTTTAAAACCAAAAAGGTTTGGATCAATGGAAATTCAATCCCCTAATAAGACAGTAACATTGACCGTTCAAAGGGATTTTACCCAAGTACTCAAAAGGTACGATAAAATTTAAACACCCCGCACATAAAAACATGGCGGAGTAAATACCCCCAAAAACAATCCGTGAAGCGGCTGTGATCTTTAAACCCTTTAAATTTATTAATATCCCTAAATTAAAACTGCGCTCCCCATGACCTTTTACAAAAAATTGCGGTTCCCTTATAAAATTTAAATAAATTTTAAATAGTAAATAAATATCGACCAAAACGTAATTTAGAATTAATCTTTCCCCAAAAAAAGAATTTTGATACAAGTAAACAAAATCTAAAATTGACCCCAAAGTGCCTCACCTGGGAAAATTTAGGGAAAAATTTGTGTGTCATGGAAAATAGAGTTATGCCATTATATACAAAAAAGGTAGCTTTCAGGGTTTCTCATGAGCGCGGGAAGAAAGGGTAGGAGAAAGAGGGAAGGGGAGTCCCAATGTTTGGAAGATTCCACATGTTCAGGCGAGATTTCAAATCCGCGCCGCTTGCCGGGCCCGTTAATTTCAGAGCACTGTCACTGGGCGCGCAGGGGTCCGCGCTTTGTAGATGTTTTTTTCTTTATTCTCTTTTTTGGGGTGGGGCAGGCTAGAGGCGCAACTTCGGACGGTTACTCGTCTCAGTTAAAAACCCAATCTGGGTGGCGAGAGATGTGTTTGGGGTTTTGTCCTCTTTAGAACACCCCAAATGGAGGCAGAGTTGGTGATTTCCATGCAATCTTTTTATTTCCATGTTGTGACTGGGTTTTACAATGTCCCCCCCTTGGCCCGAAGAGGAAAGATGTCCTTAGCCTTCGGTGGAAAAGGGGGGACGGCGTTTCCCCCGAAATTCACCGTTTGACTGGGAAAGGAAGGGTGCGGCTCTGGTAGGCCTTGGTTGGTGGCCTGTCACAGGTTCAGGAGACATCGAAAGACCCGGACTCCGAGGCTGACTTCCTCTCTTTTTTTTTCTTTTTTCCCCACCCCCAACACCAACAGTCCTTTCAATCCGATTTTGGGCAGGGTGAGGGCACCGGTTTTCATGGTGGCCCGCTCTCGCCATCCGGCGGGGGGGTTTTCACGATGCCCAGTTCAGTAAAACACCTCATGTCGTCCAGTGCACAAAGGAGCAACGGGAAAAGGAGAGAGGGAAGAATCGGGGGACGAGATGGGGGAAAGTTCTGAGAACACAAAGTCCACATTTTTATAACCACATAAAATTTTTTTGTTTAAAAGCAAGAACAGCCGGGCCCTTTATCACTATTGACGGTTTTCGTTGCCCCAACATTGGCTACTCCCCATGACCCTAAGCAACCCACAACTCTCTAATCAGTGGCGGTTTTCCCTCGGGGGGAGGAAAGGTGGGTATGCCACTTCACATGCGGTAGGAGGTAGTCCATTGTTGGAGGGGGGAACGTTCTGAAAAGTATCCTTTGAACGAGGAACGCTTAAAATCCATAAGTCAAAAAAAAAGGTTTTCTGGCAGGAAATATATCTAGACCCCCCCTTAAGACTTTGCAAAGCAAAAACATGGGGGGTAGACCCCTTCCCTTTTTTTAATAAAAAATACAAATATAAAAACCCCCCTAATTATGTACTTATTTAAAAGTTAACGCAAATTGAATCATAAAAATAGCCTAAATAAAAGAGACAACACAAATGAAGGGCAATTGACACATTACCCCCACAGCCTTAGAGGCTTTACGTGCGCTCTACGCGCCAAAGACGGGTCGGTTATTCCCTTTTAACATTAAAAGAGACAGGGGGTGAGGAATTTTTTATTGAAAGGGGGCCCTCCCCTTGTACGCCATTTTCGCCGAAGACCTGTCGCAGCCCAGCTTAGAGGGAAAAAAATTGGGGACACTCTAGGTGAATTTTTTTTGGCCATCGCCCATTGGGGCATGGGGCGAAACATCAGATCAGTCGAGTCTAGCAAGCGAGCAAAAGGGGTGTGTAGAGACCTCCCCAGTAAGTTTTTTACAGTTAGTGGGGCAATCTTCCCTTGAGCTTGGCCCTTTTCCCGAAAAACCATTTCACCCTGGTTTTTTTTAAAACTGCCACATATTATTTGAATTTATTAGTTCTTGGTTTTATAGTGAAGATCATAAAAAGGTATTTTTGAGTATAAAGTGCTAATTGGGCTTTAGTACGCTACAAGGCCATGAGGAGTAGGGCGAGGAAGTGTTATAGAGTTAGTCATTATTTACACATTAAGTTAAGGTATTGGTTTCAATATTTTTTTGATTTTTTTCCCTGTAGGGGGGGCCAAAAAAGGGTTGACTCTTCCCCCCCCCCCCCCGGATCAGCCAAATTTGGGGGGGTGGGGCCCCTCCCCCGGGGGAAAAATTTTGAAATATGAGGCAATATTTGCACCTTGAAAGAGATTTTAGCCAATTATTTTTAAAGCTATTTTTTAATTATGGATTTTTGCAGTTAATGCATTATTTGTTTTTACATTCAAAACCCTTTGGGTTTGTGGGAAAACTAACAATTTTTCGGCTAATCGAAACTCCAAAAAATTTATCAAATAATCAACATAAAACTTTAAACCTTACAATCTCAAGGCTACTATAATTTCTAGTATGTGGGTAGTAATAAAAAGTAGAAAGTTTTAAAAGCAAAGTAGGTATTTTAATAAATCTCCACTAATGACTTGTTAAACTAAGGTTTTATAAATTATTGAAAAAAAAGTGTCCCCTTTTTTTGTTTGTACATTAGGGAATTTGGGAATTTTGGGAAGAGTGGGGGTTGACAGTTGGAAAACCCTTAAAATTTGTCTGTAAAAAGCTGGGGTAAAGACCTTTCATAACAGAAAGTACTGTGGTACGTAATCTTTCTGGGAATGTCCCAACAAAAAGACCCTTGACTCTAAAAAATTCCCAAAATTTTCCCAAAACATCATCCAATATTCGAGAGGGTGTTTAACCCCCCCCCAATCGCAAAATCTCTGCTTAGACTTAAATTTTTTTAAATTATTGAGAGGCCCCAACGACCAACGACTACAGGGATCATCAATTACCTGACGGTCCGTACATCCCCGTGGACAGTGTCATTGATGTAAATGATGGGTCATTTTCCCTAAATTACAAGGTGCCGTGACGAGTTGCACCCAAACCCTAACACGAGTGTGGGGGTTTGGCATGCTTCCGATTGCTATGGCAAAGGTTTTGCATTTATATACAGAATCCTTGAAAAATTGGGGGACCGCGTTTTTATCACGATCAGATAGCGTTATATTCACTAAAACCCCCCTGTGAATGGAGCCCAAACCGGTGACATTATGAATGACCTCACTGATGAATTCAATTTATGGCCCGGGGCTGCTATATTGTGCCTTTGTATCTGGGGGCCCCCAAAAATTTTTGCATACCGAGGTTGTGATGGTGGCGATCCCGCCAAAGCAAAAACGGTGTACGTGGTTCGTGGGATCACCATAAATTTATGAAAACGGGAAAAACGACTTTAAAATTTGACGTTTTGAAAGCTATGGTCCCCGAACAGGCTGCGGAAAGAAAAATTTAGAGATACTGCACAAAATTGTTTTTTAAAAGGGGGCTGCGACCTTGTATATACCGTTTCGCGGAAAAAGGTTTATACCGACCCGTGTTCCCCAAACTACGGAAAAATGATGATTTTAATACGTTACCTTTTGGGGGTATCTGAGCCCTTTGTAAACGCACTACCACGACTAAAAGATGATCATTTAGAGGGGCGGGGAAAAAATTTTTTTCTTTTTTTTTTATGATAGAGAGTGCCACGGGACATACCTTTTTTAAAAGGGTTTAAAAGTTTTTTTTCATATTATTTTTTTCTGCATAAAAAACACCCATTATTTTTAAATTGATTTATTTTATGATCCGGGCTATTTTTTATTTTTTTTCCACCAATATAATCCTTCAACTCCCTGTTTTTTTTTAGTCAAATAGTTTTTTCGTATTTTTATATTTGTACATTTTTTAAATTCTAGCAATTTTATTTATTTTCATGAAAAATTTTAAAAATTTGAAGCCATCTGTCTCTATGTATTTATATATTTTATATATTATACCTTTAAACTGGACTTTGTAAATTATTTGATATTTACTACGAGGTAAATTTCCCCCTACGACCTAAAGACATTGATTATTGTTTCCTCCACAATTAAACATGTTTAATTTTACGTCAAGGGGGTAAGATATTTTTCTATAACTTAGTTTTATTTTTTAATGAAATATTTCAAATTTTTATTTTCAAGGTGTGTCAACTTTTATTTGTGTAAATAAATATTAAAAAAAAACTGTTATGTAGTGTGTTTTTTAAAGTTTTACTCCCCCCCCCCCTATCCTATAAAACAAGTCCATTTAGCTTATAAGCTCCCGTCCAAACCCTTATGGACAATTTGAAACATCCAAATTTTCGGGCATCAGCAACGGGGCCCTTTCCCACTGTATAAAGCACATTTTTATCAGACCTTATCCATCATTTGGGCACAAGTTGACGTTACATTTGATAAAATCACCTGATATTTTTCTATATGGCATACGGGATTAAAAAAGACGGGCCAATTCCCCCGCAAATTTTGGGAAGGGGTTTCCGAAAATGGATGAAAAACCCGTAATAACGCCCCCCAAAGGGGATTATCTTTTGGGCGCCTGATGCGTGAAGCCAATAAGTGGTTGGGCGATCTTTTCAACCCAAAAATGCCATCATCAAAATATTAAACGTATATTTAAATAAACAAAATATATTCCACCACGGAAAGGGAAA
Source organism: Timema cristinae (assembly GCA_039000515.1). NCBI lineage: Eukaryota > Metazoa > Arthropoda > Insecta > Phasmatodea > Timematidae > Timema > Timema cristinae. The sequence goes on from JBCFYV010000675.1 coordinate 76,954, forward strand.
AGAGACATTTATTTTAAAAACTCCCCCTATATTATGATTTTAAAAATTCCCCCCCCGGGGATAAAGTTAAGATTCATCTTTGGGAGTTGATAGTCCTGAAAAACCCCCGTGTTTTTTTAAGAGGGTTACGCTGAGCTAAAATACTCCCCACGGATATATTTTTTTTGATTTCAAGCAAGGGAAAAACCCCAATTGTTCAGATATAGAACCCGCACAAAGTTGGTGGCCCCCCATGTACCCACCAAGCAAAAAGCTATAAAAAACACCCCACACCCTTCCCGGGTTACAGATCATTTCCTAACAATCATTCCTAAAGTGCTTAAAACAAGCCCCCTCTGTTGCTTGAAATGCATCGCAAAGAAACCCCCCAGCAACGTTTTCGCCCCTTTTTGGAAAAAGGCAGACAAGAAAATGAAATTTAATCAGTTTGCAAGTGTTTCTTACAAAAATTTAAAAGTGCTGGTGGGCCCTTCGAAAATGCGGAAAAAAGACAAAATTAAAGGGTTTTCAAAGCAGATATTGCGCAAACGGGATAAAACGGGGAAAAGTGCGGGAAAAAAGAAGAAACAAACTACTCGTTAAAAAACTTTGGAGCTTTTCCGCACTTATTTTTATCCCCATTAATCAGCAGTGCCCTCGGTTCCTTATTAAAACAAGTTTTATAATGGAATACACAAAAAAGATGATTTTGGGTTTGTCCCAGGAAAGATTACACCATTAAAAAGAAAAAGCCCAAAAAAGGGGGAAAAAACATAAATTAGTAATCTATGAGCTGTAAAAGAAAATAAAAAATTATTCTCGCTTAAAAAAACGCCAAGTCAAAACGGACTCAAATTACCAAAAAGTGTTACAGCGCTATCTGAAATTTTAAAGTCAGAACCCTCCATTGGCTAAAATAGCGCCACAAACACTCCGAAGTGGCTGCCCTTTCCCCAATCTATGCTGTAGTAAATTAATGTACTCACGCGGGCCCCGTAAAAAAAAGCCGATCTTTTATAAAGCAAAATATTTGCCAAGGCGGGATCTCAGGGGGCGCAAACGGGAAAGTGAGTATTCATGATACGCCTCTACGTGGATCCAATATCTTGGATTAGTAAACGATCTAGTCAGAGAAAGGAAGACACAACGTGCCGTCGGGGGGCAAGTTTTTCCCCACGGGTCTTGAAAAAAAAGGCCCAAAAAAAAATTTTTATTGTAAACTCAAAACGCTTGGCCCCCAAATTCCCTATCCACCCCCCGTACCAAAATCACTTACACCATCGCAACCCCCCTTTTAAAAAATTTAAAGTAAAAAGGGTTTGGAAGAAAAACAGGGGGGATACCTTTTCGAGTTTTAGTGGATCGTTTAGCTGTCATCTACTATGCCCCTTTCATCCCCCCGTTTTTGAAGGGGCGGCTTCGTCAAAAGGGCCCAAAAAAAAGTTCAGGAAATTTTACGATAGGACTTGTTTGCCAGGACGTTTATAGCTTTACAAGCCGGTGTTAAAATTTTTCCCACGAGTAAGACTCGGAAAACAAAAACGATGGTGCCGTGTAATTGTTCACCGTCATTGACGTGGAAAATTTCAAGTTTTGCCTGGCCAAGGACGCTTCCCTCCAAGACGGAGAGGGTCGTGAAGGACTCCTTCCAGGGGCATTTTAAAACAAATGGCTGAAAGCCTTTAAAGTTTACGAAGGAAAAAGGGGCAGAGTTCATAGAAGTTTAGTCTGGAAATTTCTAAATAAATAAACGTTTTATTACACACAAACCATAATCTGGACCTTATGGCCCCCAACTGGGAAAGAGTTTAAAAAAGAATTCTAAAACGGCGCACGTGGCTCTACTTTAACAAAAGTAAGAAATAAAACAACGTGGACGTCCTCCAAATTCGTTGATGCTTACAACTTAAAAAAACATTTTAATTTCCAAGATGGTGCCTGCAGAGGGTTTTAGAAATGTATGCAACAAATCAGAGATAATCTGTATGACAAGAAGACCCCAAACGCGAATTATAACCCAAAAGCTCTTTGGGGTGACTTGGTGTGTATTATAAAATTTCGAAAATTCTTTTTTAAACGAGCTAAGAGAAACTAAAGGGCAAAAAAATTATAAAAGTAAAGCAGTGTCGGGCAAACGATAACCGGGCGTCTACAGGTTGACTGATCTTGACGGCGAGGAGGTTAAAGGGAAAGTTTAAGAAACCCAATTTAACAAAGTACGTAAACCCAAAATTTTTTAAAATGGATAAATTAGTACGTGTAAAAAGGTTTAAAAGGGACCAGAAAGAAAATTTTTACGCGCCCGTGGAAAGGTTACCCCACCCAAATTTAATTTTTGGATTCCTGCAAGAAAGTCAGCACCCCACCATGAAGGAGCAGTTTTAGATCTCTTTCTGAGTGACAGATTTTATCGAATAAATTTCCCCAAAAATTCCTTCGAAAAATTTTACCAAAAAAAATAACTTACTGTCTTAAAATTCGACGGACAGTGGGAAGTCGCTTCGTTGAATTACAATATCTTTTTTTTTTTTCACAACCGTACCCGGGGGAAAAAATTTTGTTTTGGTAAGAATGAGGGGGGCTAAAGGCCCCTAAAAAAAAATATTCAATGATCTCATTTTCCCCCGGAAATTTTCAAACAAAGCCCCAAAAGATGGTTTTAGAAGTCTAAAGGGGATATCGAAATTGTATTCAAGTACCAAACCCTAACATTTTCGTGAGCATGATTCTTTTTTAAACCAAATATACAGCTTTAGATTCTATTACTAAATAAGTCTACAGCTTCCCACACCTCTGACAAAAAACATTTGTGAATGTGTGGGTGCCAGGTCGCCACCGTGGTTCAGATTCCCCGTTAAACTGTAAATTTCCCTTTATTTCATCTTTACAAACACCCTACCATTACACATTAGCGTAAGTGCGTATAACCCGAACGGGGAGTAAGACGCGGTGCTAATAATAATAATAATAAGTCTACAGCTAGGTTTTTATCCTATTTTTTAAACTGATCAAAGTCCAAAAGTCACTTTATGCCACTAACATTCTACTAGGCTTCCCCCCCCGCAAAAAAACGATCTACTGGATTTTCGTCGATCCTCAGGGCCGTTGGTGAAATTGCGGCCCCCGTTTTTTTCGGATCCCTTGGTTTTCAACTACGCAAAATATTTTCTACGGCATATACAATACGTTAGCTATACACCGTTGCACCCCCGTGCCCCTTTTTAGAAAGGATATAGGGAAAAACAAAAAATCAATATAAGCTACAGGGCAGGCTATTCTTTTCAAGTAGTTGATTTTAAGGGAAAACAACGTTTTCGTAAAGAAAAAAAAAAACTGGGTTTTTTTTTCAGCGCACGGGCTTATTTGTGTGTGTGTGTGTCCATCTTCAATCAGGCAAACTCGAAGTCCCCAAATGATGGAGGCCGAACAGGTAAATTTCCAAAAAGAAAATATGTGCCATGCATTTTTAAAACAGCCCCCCTTTTTTTTGTGTTTAAATACGGACAAACTCTGTCTTTCATATTACGACAGATTTAGGGGGGGTATTTTTGGTTTTGCGCATTTTCTTTTCTGACCCCTTGATTAAATGGTTTTGCACACATTGTGACATGGGAGATGAGGGACTAAAGCAGGCTGTAATCAACGTTGATTTAAACCCCGGGGAAATATCTTGCAATTTGTTTACGATATATTTGGGCCCCTTGTTTTTTAGCAGTGGCAAAAAGATATCAATGCCGAAAGGGGGGTTTTAGGACCCCAATTTGAATTTTAATTTTTCCGCATACAGAAAAAACACTAATTTCCCTTTGAAAATAAATTTTTTGATGTCATCGATAAAAAGCTGCCCCCTACATTAAGAAATAAAGGGGGGGGGGTTGCAATTAAACTGCATAGTAATAAAAAGTTTTTACATTTTATCTACAAGGGACATTATACAAAAGAGTAGCAGATCACTTTTGTTTACGGAAAATTGGTTGTCTACTTAGAAAAGGGGCAATGCGGCCAGGCAAAAGTGTAGCACTCTCTATATTTTCTATAAATAAACCATTTTACACTGTTCAGAAATTCATGTGCTTGGATTATGTAGTGAGCGCTCTGCCCCATACCCCCTCGGGCAGCAGTCCACATACCTATTTTTCAAGAATTAAAACCCACATTAAAAATCCATACGCATGAAGTGCAAATTTAACATCAACAATAAAAAACGGGGTTAGGGGAGGTGTACATTACAAACGCAAAAAAGTCCACGAGATGGGGGCCCTAAGTATCTCGTCAAAAAGGCCCCCAAACATAGAAGAGAACGGGGGCACCCAAAGAGGGGTAAAGCCTCAACTTGGTGCCCCCAAAAATGAGAGCCATCTAAATTCCGCGCAACATTTAAACTGGGTAATTTGGCCGAGCGGCCAGCCAAAATTGGCCAACAGTTAAATCAGCCACCCCCTGGGGAAGGCGGGTAGGTGCCTTCATTTACAAAAGGTTCATTACCCATTTTTTATTTTCGCCCACACGCGTCAGCTTTTTTCCAAATTTAAAACTACTAATTTTAAAAAGGGTATGACGTTTCCTTTTAATAGGGCACCTTAAAACCCTTTTCTAACGGTTTACCAAATATACTAACACAAAAATTTTAAAAACATAGACTTTAGCACCTACAAAGTCTGGGAAAACACATAGGTCAGCTAACCCCATAACTCTAAGCACTTTCAGTATGCAATGTTTAACTCGCCCTTAGTTTTGGGAAAAAACTGAAGCCCCGCTCTGAAAGAGTGTCTATAGGATAGAGTGTGCGTTTAGTGGGCAAAAAAATTTACACGCACTAGTAAATAGATCGTCGAAAAAGATGATTAGCCAGAAAGTCTAGCTAGTGACTAACCTTCCCCTGGTAGGTTAGTTAAAAACACCTGAATATTCCTTTATATCAGGTCGCAAACTCTGGGGGGGAGGGCAGAAGTCCGGCCTCCAGTCCCCTGCACTCTAAAACGAATGCAGTCCAGCAGGCTCCGGGGGGGATACAGGCCCCGATCCCGTGAGTGGGGCGAGAAAGGGGTTTTTACCAAATGGTGTGTACCCGGGTAGCACCAAGGGGTGATAAATGGTAGAGTACCGCCCGGTGCCAAAAGTAGACCAAAAGTGGGAGCTGGGAAGAATGATGCGTGGACGACAGTGAGTTGGACCCACACCCCCAAATGCCGCAGTTTCCCGCAGGCTCCGCGGCATGTCGGAAGATACTCGGGGATGAGCGGGGGGGTTTTACCCCGGGGTGGTACCCGGGGCCCAGTCGACAGAGGGGACCGCTTTGGTACCCAAAAGTAGACAAAAAGTTGCAGTAGGTAGGAGAGAAGCGTGGATTTTGAGCGAGTCAGATCCAACCCCTATCAGATGTGCAGATGGTTAGTAAAACCCCCAAATTTAAAGTGGCGAGGGTAGCCGCCGCGATCCCAGGGTTGGCGTCCACGGGAGTCCATTCTCTTTTAATTAGACCAGCTTTTTTTCCAGTCGTACTGCTAGTTGACTAGGTCGAGCGTGAAACATATACACTGTACTCAGGGGAAAATAGTAGTTCTATCCATTAGTGTAGTGTTCTAGCAGTTCACCCTATTTCTATGTGAACTAAGCGAGACGGGGTCTGAGCCTGAAGTAACTCCACACGGGGTGTCCAGAGATTGGGGTGAAGCGGCGAGCTGTCCGGTCGGGAAAAACACTTAAAAATATATGTTTGCCCGGGGTAGGAGTCGAGCCCGTGCCCGCTAGGGACTAAAAAAATGCGCCTGCGTGATCAGTTTATAAAAAGAAGAGGGGGTAGACGAACAAGAGAATGTCGGGTTTAAAACGCCTCTTCCATGGAAAAAAACAATTTAAGATAGTGAACCAATTTAGAATATATGAAGAACTTGTGCGAGCTAATGATAATTAGCTCGGCACAAAGCTCTGTAAATCAATTTATGACGTCCATGATTCAAATTAAGGGGTTAAGGGCTTGGAAGTAGCTTATATTAACTCCCATAATCAGTCACGACTTTTCTGTCCTTGTCAATGGAGATGATGTTGGAAAAACCCTCTTACACCGCTACACTTGACGGTTTCGGTGAGAGCTCTGGTGAAGCTCATTTCGATGTTCAGAAAACCATTACTCGTCAAAATCCAATGCAATGTCATGTGGGTCGACAAATTAAGTGTGAGATCGAAAGCCATGAGATGATATCACTTTGGAAGCTTTATGTGTGATATCGTTAACTTCGTTTATGAAATGGATACCCGTTCCTAAAAACAATGCGTGGTAGGACATGATATAGTTACTATTTGAAAAATCGAACTGTAACGGTTTCGACGGCACTTGCTCCCCTTCCACGTACAACGATAAATGATTCATATCATAGGTTTGGAAGTTGAACGGGTTATTGGTGGCGTCTCCGTTGAACAGAGCGTTAAATACGAATAACCACGATGTATCTGTCTATTGAATACTTTGTCCAGTAATTTCCTTTCAAAACCGTAGGAATAGTGAGTATTTTTACTTCCACGCAATTAATGATATATTTTTCGGAACTGACGTTTAATCATTTAACATGTGCCAACATTATAAAATATGTTACTATGACACGTAGGACTAGGAGACCGGCTTCAGCGGTGTAAAGCTTAAAGTAAGAGATTTAAGGATGGCCATAAGGCCAATCCCATCTCTGGAACGGAACAACTTGACTCTGAGTTCGGTGCTGTTTGAAAGGTATTTCTCTTGGTTAAACACATCACCAATTAGATATCCCAAAATATCTACCGTCTTACTTTTTGCAGTGAGAATGCGACGAGCCTCAAATCCCTTGTTGCCGACGTTAACCTCTTCAAAGTTTCCGAGGCTGTCTGCAAACTACAGACCACAAGTCAAACATGTTCGTTTGGCTTCACTGTTGTAATTGAAGAGAGTCTCAATGTACTATCTATAAGCATACGTGTTGCTGGGAGCTGAGACTAGTTTTTGGTTTAAAAACTTATCCACCTGGTCAATAGCGAATGCAACCAGTGGTTGATGGGGTGAGTTAATCCATCTCGGGGAAATTTGCCACCGTCGCGTTTCATGATTGCCACCCTGAGTTAGAGCATGGTCTGTGAAAGAACGATATAGAACTCGCCTGTATCTGTAACGGTAAGTTCGATGATGAATAATCGGTGAAGGGGAAGTACAGGTTTGTAGGGACCATTGTCCAATTTCAAGACTGGATTGCGTGGGGGGGGACGAAAAGATTGAGTTCACTGTGAACATTGCTTTACTTTGGGGGAAAAAGGGACATTTCAATTGAAAATATTAAGCTTTTTCTTGACTTTTTTTACGTCGGGCAAAGCAGAAGACTAATCGGTGATTTTTTGCGTCCCCCTTTAAGCTGAGACAGTCATCAAGGTCGATCTTCTGCCACCTTCGTTTCTGTTTTTTCCCCCTCCCGACACCTGGCGTGGTTTTTTTTATGGATGACGTTTTGGGACTTTGGAGGCAGTTGATACCGTATTAAGCGCATGTTTTTAAATGACTTAAAAATCTTTCTTAGCAACGGTATAACTTTGAAAGGGGTCCCGAAAAAACTTCATTTTCCCCATTCCCACGTTGAAAGGAACAACTTGTTGGATTGAAGTTATTCCTGTTCATTTGGTTGACGAGATCTTGGTAGAGACGGTTCATGTTGAGCAGGTCGAAATTTAAGTTTCCCGCCAATTTTCCTATCGAAGGGGACATTTTAAAACCATTTTTTTCTTTATTTATTTCTAGTTTTTTTTAACCCTTTCAAGTAGGGGCCCATAGTGAAACGGGGTATGGTTAACTCTTTTGTATCCGTAACTAGTTTGCTTTGTGTACCGGGACGTACGTAAAAAGGGTGCACAATTTCCCCCAACGGTTGAGGATCGACGATATCTTGTAGATGTTTTTTCGGGGGAAAAGTCTGTAGAAGTTAGGGGCATAAAGTGACTTTTGGACTTTGATTGTTAGAAATAGGATCAAACCGAGCTGAAACTTTGGGCTGAGTAATAGAGTCTAAAGCTGTATATTTTGGAAAAGAAGAAACAATTACACGATTTTTTTTGGGGTTTGTTACTTGATACAATTCCGAAACCCCCTTTTAGACTTCTCACCATCTTTTGGGGTTTTTTGCCCAATTTTCGGGTGTCGTAATTTCCAGGGGAAAATGTATCATTAAATTTTTTTTTTATCCCCGTTAGCCCCCCACTCTTTTTACCATAAAATATTTTTTCCCCGGGTGGTTGTGAAAGACAAAAGTTTTTGTAATTCAACGAGAGGACTTCCCACGTCCGTCGAATGTAAGACAGTAAGTTAGTTTCTTGGTGAAATTTTCAAAGGGAAATTTATTGGGGGAAATTTTCGATAGATCTGTCCTCAGCAAAAGATCTAAAATGCTCCTTCAGGTGGGTGTGACGTATCTTGCAGGAATCAAAAAATTAACCCTTGGTGGGGTAACCTTTTTCCCCTGCGCGTAATTTTCTTTTGGTACCTTTACCGTCTATACGTAGTAATTTATCAACTTTAAAAATGTTGGGTTTTTCGTACGTGTTTAAATTAGGTTTCGTAAAATTTCCCCCAAACCCCCCCCGTTGAGATCAGTCAACCTGTAGACGATGGTTATCGTAGCCAACACTGCTGACTTTGAAATTTCTTGTTCAGTTGCCTCTTAGCCCCTTTCAAAAAAGAATTTTCGTTTATAAACACACCCGGGACCCAAATGAGTTTTGGTTATTATTCGCGTTTGGGGTCTTTTGTCATACAGATTATCCTGACTTGAAGCACCGGTTTCGAAACGTTTACATTCACCCTTTTAAAACGAAAGTTTTGCGCATTGAAGCGTCAACGAGATCTTGGGGGTTCTAATAGTTTTATTATTATTTTTTGGGAAGTTGGGGCCACATGCGCCTTTTAGAATTTCTTTAATTTCTACAAAGGTGGGCCCTTAAATCTAGATTATGGTGGTGTTTTTAATACACGTCTTTTTATTGGAAATTTCGGACATTCGTGCCATGAACCCGCCCCCTTTCCTTCATAAACTTTGAATTTACGGCCATTTGTTTGAAAAGACCGGAAAGGGTCCCTCCGATGCTCCCCCTCTTGAAGGGAAATATCCTTGGCCAGCATCTTGATAAACACGTCAATGAGGGTGAGAAATTACACGGCACCATCGTTGTGTGTTCCGATACTTTGCACATCGTTGAGATCGGCTTTCGAGAGGTTAGCAATTTTTGACACCACGTACTTGTAAAGTGGAAACTTTTTCATCTCCGGCTTGTATAGCGTATAAGCGTCCCGGGCACGAAGTCATTCTCGTAAATTGGCATGATCTTACTTGGACGTCTTTATGAGCGATACCGCCCCTTTAAATCCTGCAGGATAAAATGGTCGTAATAGATGTCGGCTAAACTGTCCATTAAGTTCGGAAAGATATTCAACTGTATTCGTCCACCCTTTTCAGTTTATTCTTCTTAGGAATTGAAACGGTGTAAATTGTTGGGTACGGGCCTTGTATATATAATGGGTGCCAACCGTTCGGGATATCAATGAATTTATTCGGGGCGTTTATTCCAGAGCGCCGTGAGATACTCTTGCCACCCCGACGGCTCGTTGTGTCTTCTTGCTCTGACCATATCGTTGACTAAATCCAAGATATTGGATCCACGTAGAGGCGTATCATGAATACTCACTTTCCAGTTTTGCGCCCCAAGAGATCCCGCCTTGACAAATATTATGCTTTAGTAAAAGGCGGCTTTTTTTTACGTGCCCGCGTGAGTACATTAAATTGACTACAGCATAGATGGGAAGACAGCCACTTCTGGAGTGTTTGTGGCGCTATTTTCAGCCAGTGGAGGGTGCTGACTAAATTGCAGATAGCGCTGTAACACTTATTGGTAAGAGTCCGTTTAGACTTGTCGTTTTTTAAGCGAGAATATTTTTCATTTTCTTGTCCAGCTCATAGACTACTAGATTTATGTTTTTTTTCCACTTTTTTGGGCTGTTTCTCTTAATGGTGTAATCTTTCCTGGGACACCAATATCATCTTTTTTGTGTATTCCATTATATACTTGTTGAATAAGGAACCGAGGGCACTGCTGATTAATGGGATAAAAATAAGTGCAGGAACGCTCCTACTTTTTGAACGAGTAGTCGTTTCTTCTTTTCCAGCACTTTTCTCGTTTGATCAGTTTGCGCAATATCTGCTTGTGATAACGTAATTTTGTCTTCTGCGCATTTTCGAACGGCACCAGCACTCTTAAAGTTTTGTAAGCCCCACTTGCAAACTGATTCAATCAGTTTTTTTTCTGCCTTTCCAACAAGGCACACT